>WNWK01021384.1:0-34181 GCA_009830355.1 Cherax destructor
ATGTCTCCCCTCATTCTACGTCTTACAAGTGAATGTAATTTTAGGGTCTTCAATCTTTCTTCGTAAGGAAGATTTCTAATGCTATGTATTAATTTAGTCATTCTACGCTGAATGTTTTCTAACAATTTATGTCCATTCTGTAATATGGAGACCAGAACTGAGCTGCGTAATCTAGGTGAGGCCTTACTAATGATGTATAAAGCTGTAATATAACCTCTGGACTTCTGTTGCTAACACTTCTTGATATAAATCCCAGTAATCTATTTGCCTTATTACGTACGCTTAGGCATTGCTGTCTTGGTTTAAGGTTGCTGCTTACCATCACCCCCAAGTCCTTCTCGCAATCTGTATGGCTAAGTTCTACGTTATTTAACTTATAAGTGCTTGGGTTATGGACACTCCCGAGCTTCAGAACCTTGCATTTATCTACATTGAACTGCATCTGCCACTTTTCTGACCACGAATTAAGTTTGTCTAAATCTTCCTGAAGTTCTATGACATCTATGTTTGAATCAATTATCCTACCTATCTTCGTGTCGTCGCGAATTTGCTCATATCACTAGTAATTCCCTCATCAAGGTCATTGATATATATTATAAATAACAATGGGCCTAAGACTGATCCCTGTGGAACACCACTTGTTACAAGTCCCCATTCGGATTTAACCCCATTTATGCACACTCTCTGCTTCCTATTGGTGAGCCATGACTCGATCCATGACAGCACTTTTCCCCCAATGCCATGAGCTGCCACTTTCTTTAACAGTCTCTGGTGTGGTACTCTATCAAAAGCCTTACTAAAGTCTAAATAAACAATATCGAATTCTTTATCGTGATCAACAGCCTCAAAAGCTTTACTGAAGAAGGTTAATAAATTAGATAGGCAGGAACGGCCCCTCGTGAATCCATGCTGGGTATCATTAATCAAATTATGGTTATCTAGATGGCTTCTAATAATATCAGCTATAATTGACTCTAGTAATTTGCCTACAATTGAGGTCAGGCTTATTGGGCGGTAGTTTGACGGTAGTGACTTGTCCCCTGCTTTAAAAATAGGAATTACATTAGCCATCTTCCACATATCAGACACTACACCTGTTTGAAGAGATAAATTAAAAATGTTAGATATTGGTTCACAGAGTTCCATTTTGCATTCTTTAAGAACCCTTGCAAAAGCTCATCAGGACCCGGCGATTTATTTTGTTTCAGTCGGTCCAGCTGTTTCATAATCATTTCGCTAGTGACTGTGATATTACATAATTTATCTTCTTCTGGGCCTCTGTAAAAATTAATTACTGGGATATTATTAATGTCTTCCTGTGTGAAAACCGAGAGAAAATAATTATTAAAAATAGAGCACATATCATTCTCCTTGTCAGTAAGATGCCCAAAGTTATTTTTAAGGGGACCTATCTTATCCTAACTTTTGTTCTATAAACCTGGAAAAAACTTTTTGGGTTAGTTTTGAATCCCTAGCAACTTTAATTTCATAGTCCGTTTAGCTTTTCTTATTCCCTTTTTAACGTCCCTCTTAATGTCAGTATACTGATTTATAAGATGACCCTCACCTCTTTTTATGCGCCTATAAATTCCTTTCTTCTGCCCTAAAAGATATTTGAGCCTATTATTCATCCATTTTGGGTCATTTCTACTTGATCTAATTTCTTTATACGGGATAAATGTTCTTTGGGCAGCCTGTATAGTGTTAAGAAAACTGTCATATTGATACCTCTCTTCTTCACCCCAGTCCACAGTTGATAAGTGTTCTCTAAGTCCTAACAAAAGTTAGGGATAGATAGGTCCCTTAAAAATAACTTTGTGCATCTTACTGACAAGAGAATGATATGTGCTCTATTTTTAATATTATTTTCTCTCGGATTCACATCGAAGACATAAGACATAAGAACATAAGAAAGGAGGAACACTGCAGCAGGCCCGTTGGCCCATACTAGGCAGGTCCTTCACATTCCATCCCACCAACAGAACACTTGTTCAACCCAACTTTCAATGCTACCCAAGAAATAAGATTTGATAATTTTATTTACTCATGTGCAATTCCACTCAAATCCAACCCCTCTCACTCATGAATTTATCAACCTAAATTTAAAACTACCCAAGGTCCTAGCTTCAATAACCCTACTAGGCAGACTGTTCCACTCATCAACTACCCTATTTCCAAACCAATACTTTCCTATATCCTTTCTAAATCTAAACTTATCTAACTTGAATCCATTATTGCGGGTTCTCTCTTGGAGAGATACCCTCAAGACCTTATTTATATCCCTTTGTTAATACCCATTTTCCACTTGTATACCTCGATCATGTCTCCCTCATTCTACGTCTTACAAGTGAATGTAATTTAAGGGTCTTCAATCTTTCTTCGTAAGTAAGATTTCTAATGCTATGTATTAATTTAGTCATTCTACGCTGAATGTTTTCTAACAAATTTATGTCCATTCTGTAATATGGAGACCAGAACTGAGCTGCGTAATCTAGGTGAGGCCTTACTAATGATGTATAAAGCTGTAATATAACCTCTGGACTTCTGTTGCTAACACTTCTTGATAAAAATCCCAGTAATCTATTTGCCTTATTACGTACGCTTAGGCATTGCTGTCTTGGTTTAAGGTTGCTGCTTACCATCACCCCCAAGTCCTTCTCGCAATCTGTATGGCTAAGTTCTACGTTATTTAACTTATAAGTGCTTGGGTTATGGACACTCCGAGCTTTAGAACTTTGCATTTATCTACATTGAACTGCATCTGCCCTTTTCTGACCAGGAATTGAGTTTGTCTAAATCCTCCTGAGTTCACTGACATCTACGTCTGAATCGATTATCCTACCTATCTTCGTGTCATCAGCGAATTTGCTCATATCACTAGAAATTCCCTCGTCAAGGTCATTTATATATATTATAAACAACAACGGGCCCAAAACCGATCCCTGTGGAACGCCACTTGTTACAGATCCCCACTCAGATTTAACCCCATTAATGCACACCCTCTGCTTCCTATTGGTGAGCCATGACTCGATCCATGAAAACACTTTTCCCCAATGCCATGAGCAGCCACTTTCTTTAACAGTCTCTGATGTGGTACTCTATCAAAAGCCTTACTAAAATCCAAATAAACAATATCGAATTCTTTATCATGATCAACTGCCTCAAAAGCCTTACTGAAAAAGTTAATAAATTAGTTAGGCAGGAACGGCCCTGGTGAATCCATGTTGAGTATCATTAATCAAATTATGCCTATCGAGATGGCTTCTTATGTTATCAGCTATAATCGACTCTAATAATTTGCCTACAATTGATGTTAGACTTATTGGGCGGTAATTTGATGGTAACGACTTGTCCCCTGCTTTAAAAATAGGAATTACATTAGCCATCTTCCACGTATCAGACACTACACCTGTTTGAAGAGATAGGTTAAAAATGTTAGTTAAGGGTTCACAGAGTTCAATTTTGCATTCCTTAAGAACCCTTGAAAAAAGCTCATCAGGGCCTGGCGATTTATTTTGCTTCAAACGGTCTATCTGTTTGATAACTATTTCGCTAGTGACTGTGATACTACATAATTTATCTTCTTCAGGCCTACTAAAATACCTAATTCTTGGGATATTATTAGTGTCTTCCTGAGTGAAAACCGAGAGAAAATAATTATTAAAAATAGAGCACATTTCATTATCTTTGTCAGTAAGATACCCATAATTATTTTTAAGGGGACCTATCTTATCTCTAACTTTTGTTCTATACACCTGGAAAAAACTTTTTGGGTTAGTTTTCGAATCCCTAGCAACTTTAATTTCGTAGTCCCGCTTAGCTTTTCTTATCCCCTTTTTAACGTCCCTCTTAATGTCAATATACTGATTCATAAGATGACCCTCACCTCTTTTGATACGCCTATAAATTCCTTTCTTCTGCCCTAAAAGATATTTGAGCCTATTATTCATCCATTTTGGGTCATTTCTATTTGATCTAATTTCTTTATATGGGATAAATGTTCTTTGGGCAGCATGTATAGTGTTCAGAAAACTGTCATATTGATAGCTCTCTTCATTACCCCAGTCCACAGATGATAAGTGTTCTCTAAGTCCATTGTAATCTGCTAAGCGAAAATCTGGGACCGTTACTGAGTTATTACTACTATGAAACTTCCATTCAATGCCAAAGGTAATTGATTTGTGGTCGCTTGCGCCGAGTTCCTCTGTAATTTCTAAATTATTAACAAGGGTTTCCTTGTTTGCCAGAACTAAGTCAAGCAGATTATTTCCCCTTGTAGGTTCTGTCACAAACTGCTTCAAAAAACAATCTTGAACTACTTGAACTACTTAATAATATCCCAGTAATTAATTTTTACAGAGGCCCAGAAGAAGATAAATTATGTAATATCACAGTCACTAGCGAAATGATTATGAAACAGCTGAACCGACTGAAACAAAATAAATCGCCGGGTCCTGATGAGCTTTGCAAGGGTTCTTAAGGAATGCAAAATGGAACTCTGTGAACCAATATCTAACATTTTAATTTATCTCTTCAAACAGGTGTAGTGTCTGATATGTGGAAGATGGCTAATGTAATTCCTATTTTTAAAGCAGGGGACAAGTCACTACCGTCAAACTACCGCCCAATAAGCCTGACCTCAATTGTAGGCAAATTACTAGAGTCAATTATAGCTGATATTATTGGAAGCCATCTAGATAACCATAATTTGATTAATGATACCCAGCATGGATTCACGAGGGCCGTTCCTGCCTATCTAATTTATTAACCTTCTTCAGTAAAGCTTTTGAGGCTGTTGATCACGATAAAGAATTCGATATTGTTTATTTAGACTTTAGTAAGGCTTTTGATAGAGTACCGCACCAGAGACTGTTAAAGAAAGTGGCAGCTCATGGCATTGGGGAAAAGTGCTGTCATGGATCGAGTCATGGCTCACCAATAGGAAGCAGAGGTGTGCATAAATGGGGTTAAATCCGAATGGGGACTTGTAACAAGTGGTGTTCCACAGGGATCAGTCTTAGGCCCATTGTTATTTATAATATATATCAATGACCTTGATGAGGGAATTACTAGTGATATGAGCAAATTCGCCGACGACACGAAGATAGGTAGGATAATTGATTCAAACATAGATGTCATAGAACTTCAGAAAGATTTAGACAAACTTAATTCGTGGTCAGAAAAGTGGCAGATGCAGTTCAATGTAGATAAATGCAAGGTTCTGAAGCTCGGAGTGTCCATAACCAAGCACTTATAAGTTAAATAACGTAGAACTTAGCCATACAGATTGCGAGAAGGACTTGGGGGTGATGGTAAGCAGCAACCTTAAACCAAGACAGCAATGCCTAAGCGTACGTAATAAGGCAAATAGATTACTGGGATTTATATCAGAAGTGTTAGCAACAGAAGTCCAGAGGTTATATTACAGCTTTATACATCATTAGTAAGGCCTCACCTAGATTACGCAGCTCAGTTCTGGTCTCCATATTACAGAATGGACATAAATTCGTTAGAAAACATTCAGCGTAGAATGACTAAATTAATACATAGCATTAGAAATCTTCCTTACGAAGAAAGATTGAAGAACCTAAAATTACATTCACTTGTAAGACGTAGAATGAGGGAGACATGATCGAGGTATACAAGTGGAAAATGAGGTATTAACAAAGGGGATATAAATAAGGTCTTGAGGATATCTCTCAGAGAGAACCCGCAATAATGGATTCAAGTTAGATAAGTTTAGATTTAGAAAGGATATAGGAAAGTATTGGTTTGGAAATAGGGTAGTTGATGAGTGGAACAGTCTGCCTAGTAGGGTTATTGAAGCTAGGACCTTGGGTAGTTTCAAATTTAGGTTGGATAAATTCATGAGTGAGAGGGTTGGATTTGAGTGGGACTCGCGCATGAGTGGGTAGAATTGTCAAAGCTTATTTCTTGGGTAGCATTGAAAATTGGGTTGAGCAAATATTCTGTTAGTGGGACGGATTGTGAAGGACCTGCCTAGTATGGGCCAACAGGCCTGCTGCAGTGTTCCTCCTTTCTTATGTTCTTATGACCATTACTGAATTATCCCTACTATCATACATCCATTCAATGCTAAAGGTAATTGACTTGTGGTCGCTTGAGCCGAGTTCCTCTGTAATTTCTAAATTATTAACAAGGGTTTCCTTGCTTGCCAGAACCAAGTCAAGTAGGTTATTTCCCCTTGTAGGTTCTGTTACAAACTGCTTCAAAAAGCAATCCTGAACTACTTCTAAAAAGTCGTTAGATTCTAAATTCCCTGTCATGAAATTCCAATCAATCTGACTAAAGTTAAAGTCCCTAAATTACTACGTTATCGTGTCTTGTGGCCTTAACAATTTCCTCCCAAAGTAGTCTCCCTTGTTCCCTATCTAAGTTTGGAGGACGGTAAATCACGCCTAAAATCAATTTTTCACACCCCTCTGAAAATTCTATCCAGACAGACTCTGTATGTGTTAATTCAGACTTTATACCCGTTTTTATGCAACAATTTAAATGATCACGGACATAGAGTGCCACCCCACCCCTTTCCCGATACTTCTGTCTACTTGGAACAATTTAAAACCCTGAATGTGACATTCGGCAGGCAAGTCCCGATTTTCATATTAAACCATGTCTCAGTTATTGCAAAAACATCAATATTACCCGTACTTGCAACTAATCTCAACTCGTCCATCTTATTCCTAGCACTACGACTATTGGTGTAATATATATTTAGAGACCCTCCTTTCTCTTTACCCTTCCTGCTCATCTCTGTTTTCCATTATACCTATTACTGTCCTTGTCATCTAGTGTCACTAGCTTTCCACTATCCACCTTATTCTGCCTATTACTAGTTCTCCTACAACTTGTTTTTTCCAGGTTTATAGAACAAAAGTTAGGGATAAGATAGGTCCCCTTAAAAATAACTTTGGGCATCTTACTGACAAGGAGAATGATATGTGCTCTATTTTTAATAATTATTTTCTCTCGGTTTTCACACAGGAAGACATTAATAATATCCCAGTAATAAATTTTTACAGAGGCCCAGAAGAAGATAAATTATGTA
Organism: Cherax destructor; assembly: GCA_009830355.1. Taxonomy (NCBI): domain Eukaryota; kingdom Metazoa; phylum Arthropoda; class Malacostraca; order Decapoda; family Parastacidae; genus Cherax; species Cherax destructor. The sequence goes on from WNWK01021384.1 coordinate 7,070, forward strand.
ATATCACAGTCACTAGCGAAATGATTATGAAACAGCTGGACCGACTGAAACAAAATAAATCGCGGGTCCTGATGAGCTTTTGCAAGGGTTCTTAAAGAATGCAAAATGGAACTCTGTGAACCAATATCTAACATTTTTAATTTATCTCTTCAAACAGGTGTAGTGTCTGATATGTGGAAGATGGCTAATGTAATTCCTATTTTTAAAGCAGGGGACAAGTCACTACCGTCAAACTACCGCTAATAAGCCTGACCTCAATTGTAGGCAAATTACTAGAGTCAATTATAGCTGATATTATTAGAAGCCATCTAGATAACCATAATTTGATTAATGATACCCAGCATGGATTCACGAGGGCCGTTCCTGCCTATCTAATTTATTAACCTTCTTCAGTAAAGCTTTTGAGGCTGTTGATCACGATAAAGAATTCGATATTGTTTATTTAGACTTTAGTAAGGCTTTTGATAGAGTACCACACCAGAGACTGTTTCTTATGTACTTTCTTATGTTTCTTATTTCTTTCTTATGTTTCTTATGTCTTTCTTATGTTTCTTATATCTTTCTTATGTTTCTTATGTTCTTATGTTCTTATTTCTTGGGTAGCATTGAAAATTAGGTTGAACAAATATTCTGTTAGTGGGATGGAATGTGAAGGACCTGCCTAGAATGGGCCAACAGGCCTGCTGCAGTGTTCCTCCTTTCTTATGTTCTTATGTTCTTATGTTAAAGAAAGTGGCAGCTCATGGCATTGGGGGAAAAGTGCTGTCATGGATCGAGTCATGGCTCACCAATAGGAAGCAGAGAGTGTGCATAAATGGGGTTAAATCCGAATGGGGACTTGTAACAAGTGGTGTTCCACAGGGATCAGTCTTAGGCCCATTGTTATTTATAATATATATCAATGACCTTGATGAGGGAATTACTAGTGATATGAGCAAATTCGCCGACGACACGAAGATAGGTAGGATAATTGATTCAAACATAGATGTCATAGAACTTCAGGAAGATTTAGACAAACTTAATTCGTGGTCAGAAAAGTGGCAGATGCAGTTCAATGTAGATAAATGCAAGGTTCTGAAGCTCGGGAGTGTCCATAACCCAAGCACTTATAAGTTAAATAACGTAGAACTTAGCCATACAGATTGCGAGAAGGACTTGGGGGTGATGGTAAGCAGCAACCTTAAACCAAGACAGCAATGCCTAAGCGTACGTAATAAGGCAAATAGATTACTGGGATTTATATCAAGAAGTGTTAGCAACAGAAGTCCAGAGGTTATATTACAGCTTTATACATCATTAGTAAGGCCTCACCTAGATTACGCAGCTCAGTTCTGGTCTCCATATTACAGAATGGACATAAATTCGTTAGAAAACATTCAGCGTAGAATGACTAAATTAATACATAGCATTAGAAATCTTCCTTACGAAGAAAGATTGAAGACCCTAAAATTACATTCACTTGTAAGACGTAGAATGAGGGAGACATGATCGAGGTATACAAGTGGAAAATGGAGTATTAACAAAGGGGATATAAATAAGGTCTTGAGGATATCTCTCCAAGAGAGAACCCGCAATAATGGATTCAAGTTAGATAAGTTTAGATTTAGAAAGGATATAGGAAAGTATTGGTTTGGAAATAGGGTAGTTGATGAGTGGAACAGTCTGCCTAGTAGGGTTATTGAAGCTAGGACCTTGGGTAGTTTCAAATTTAGGTTGGATAAATTCATGAGTGAGAGGGTTGGATTTGAGTGGGACTCGCATGAGTGGGTAGAATTGTCAAAGCTTATTTCTTGGGTAGCATTGAAAATTGGGTTGAGCAAATATTCTGTTAGTGGGACGGATTGTGAAGGACCTGCCTAGTATGGGCCAACAGGCCTGCTGCAGTGTTCCTCCTTTCTTATGTTCTTATGTTCTTAACTTATAATATTACTACACTGGGACTTCTCTGTTTTTTCCCCCAAAACCCATACCACTAACTATTTCTAGTTTAAAGCCCTAACAGCTCCCTCCACTGCAGTTGCCAGTGCCCCCACCCCAGACCTGGATAAGTGAACCCCATCCCTGGCATACATGTCATTTCTGCCATAGAAGAGGTCCCAGTTGTCAATGAATGTTACTGAATTTTCCTTACAGTATTTGTCCAGCCAGCAATTGACACCAATTGCCCTGGACAGCCATTCATTCAACTCCTCTCCTTGGCAAAATACCACATATGACAGGGTTCCCCCCTTCTTCCTAATTATGTCTATTGCTGACCTAAACCTGCTAGTCAGGTCCTCACTCCTACGTCTGCCAACATCGTTGCCTCCAGCACTGAGACAGATAATAGGATTGCTCCCATTACCTCTCATGATGTCGTCCAGGCGGCTAACAATATCCTCCATCCCAGCCCCAGGAAAGCAAACCCTCTGTCTCCTACTCCTATCAATCAAACAGAAAGCCCTATCCATGTACCTAACCTGACTGTCCCCAACAACAACAATGTTTTTACCTTCCTTTGTGTCTTTCGTCGTGACGCTCCCAGAAGTCGACTCACATTCATCGGGTAGCACGGAGAATGGGTTCGATGTTTCCACAACATTCTCCTGGGTCTTCGTTGTTTCTACCTCTCCACCCGTCCTCTTGAGCCTTAACTTTGTCCCATGCGTTTTAGCCACTGTCCAGGTTCCTTTCCTGGCTTGAGGATTCTCAACAGGAGGATTACTACGAATCCTCTTGTTTTCCTCAGTCAGTCGCTGTATCTCAAGCTTAGCTACCCTCAGTTCTTCCTTCAGCTGCTGGTAGAGTAGCTCAGAGAGGACATCTTCAGATTGACAGAGAGCACACAAGACACGTCTTCACTGAGTTAAGTCAGGTCCTTCACTGAGTTAAGTCAGGTCCACCACTGAGTTAAGTCAGGTCCACCACTGACTTAGCCATACAGATTGCGAGAAGGACTTGGGGGTGATGGTAAGCAGCAACCTTAAACCAAGACAGCAATGCCTAAGCGTACGTAATAAGGCAAATAGATTACTGGGATTTATATCAAAGTGTTAGCAACAGAAGTCCAGAGGTTATATTACAGCTTTATACATCATTAGTAAGGCCTCACCTAGATTAGCAGCTCAGTTCTGGTCTCCATATTACAGAATGGACATAAATTCGTTAGAAAACATTCAGCGTAGAATGACTAAATTAATACATAGCATTAGAAATCTTCCTTACGAAGAAAGATTGAAGACCCTAAAATTACATTCACTTGTAAGACGTAGAATGAGGGAGACATGATCGAGGTATACAAGTGGAAAATGAGTATTAACAAAGGGGATATAAATAAGGTCTTGAGGATATCTCTCCAGAGAGAACCCGCAATAATGGATTCAAGTTAGATAAGTTTAGATTTAGAAAGGATATAGGAAAGTATTGGTTTGGAAATAGGGTAGTTGATGAGTGGAACAGTCTGCCTAGTAGGGTTATTGAAGCTAGGACCTTGGGTAGTTTCAAATTTAGGTTGGATAAATTCATGAGTGAGAGGGTTGGATTTGAGTGGGACTCGCGCATGAGTGGGTAGAATTGTCAAAGCTTATTTCTTGGGTAGCATTGAAAATTGGGTTGAGCAAATATTCTGTTAGTGGGACGGATTGTGAAGGACCTGCCTAGTATGGGCCAACAGGCCTGCTGCAGTGTTCCTCCTTTCTTATGTTCTTATGTTCTTATAACAGTGCGACACAGGTCAGTTATAACAGTGCGACACAGGTCAGTTATAACAGTGCGACACAGGTCAGTTATAACAGTGTGACAGAGGTCAGTTATAACAGTGCGACAGAGGTCAGTTACAACAGTGCGACATAGGTCAGTTATAACAGTGTGACAGAGGTCAGTTATAACAGTGTGACAGAGGTCAGTTATAACAGTGCGACACAGGTCAGTTATAACAGTGCGACACAGGTCAGTTATAACAGTGCGACACAGGTCAGTTATAACAGTGCGACACAGGTCAGTTATAACAGTGTGACAGAGGTCAGTTATAACAGTGCGACAGAGGTCAGTTATAACAGTGCGGCACAGGTCAGTTATAACAGTGCGACAGAGGTCAGTTATAACAGTGCGACAGAGGTCAGTTATAACAGTGCGACAGAGGTCAGTTATAACAGTGCGACAGAGGTCAGTTATAACAGTGCGGCACAGGTCAGTTATAACAGTGCGACAGAGGTCAGTTATAACAGTGCGATACAGGTCAGTTATAACAGTGCGACACAGGTCAGTTATAACAGTGCGACACAGGTCAGTTATAACAGTGCGACACAGGTCAGTTATAACAGTGCGACACAGGTCAGTTATAACAGTGCGACACAGGTCAGTTATAACAGTGCGACACAGGTCAGTTATAACAGTGCGACACAGGTCAGTTATAACAGTGCGACACAGGTCAGTTATAACAGTGCGACACAGGTCAGTTATAACAGTGCGACACAGGTCAGTTATAACAGTGTAACAACTGGTCAGTTACAATAGTGTAACAACTGGTCAGTTATAACAGTGTAACAACTGGTCAGTTATAACAGTGTAACAACTGGTCAGTTATAACAGTGTAACAAGTGGTCAGTTATAACAGTGTAACAACTGGTCAGTTATAACAGTGTAACAAATGTGTATTTATCAGAATATACATTCCACCAGTGTGATATGTACTGACATCATTGTATAGGTTATCACTCCATGCTCACATTTATCAAACCCACCAAGACTATTTCAATCTTTGTGTTGTAAAACAGACATATGAACTGATCGAACATTTATTAAGGAAACGTTTCGCCACAAGTGGTATCTTCAGTTTTCTTAATAATTTACGTTTTATCAGTGTATACCCGTCTCTTTATTTACAACTTTTCGGCATCACCATATAAATTACACTAATATGTTTGTACCACAGAATCTTCTATCTTTTACGTCGTAATCGTGTCTCTTTCTCCCCAGGTTCTTCTCTTACAGTTTTATGCTTACTTTTAGGTGCTTTTCCCAGGTCTGGCAGCTTCTCCAGATGTTCACAACTTTGTGTTTGGGTGTTGAAGTTCTATAATCCTCTGAATGACCTCTGCTGCAGTGTGTCCAGATTACCCTGTCTTCTCCAACATTTAATTTCCTAATTAGCAGAGATACGTAAGAGTTAATCAGGTGAGACATATTAGCAACCACATGTTTGCCGACACAGAAGGTTGTGGGAGCTGTGATCATCCACCTCGACAATTCATCACTTCTTCCACTCAGATATTACTTCATCCAGCCAGATATTACTTCTTGCACTCAGATATTACTTCTTCCACTCAGATATTACTTCATCCAGCCAGATATTACTTCTTCCACTCAGATATTACTTCATCCAGCCAGATATTACTTCTTCCAGCCAGATATTACTTCTTCCACTCAGATATTACTTCTTCCACTCAGATATAAGAACATAAGAACATAAGAAAGGAGGAGCACTGCAGCAGGCCTGTTGGCCCATACTAGGCAGGTCCTTCACAATCCGTCCCACTAACAGAATATTTGCTCAACCAAATTTTCAATGCTACCCAAGAATAAGCTTTGACAATTCTACCCACTCATGCGAGTCCCACTCAAATCCAACCCCTCTCACTCATGAATTTATCCAACCTAAATTTGAAACTACCCAAGGTCCTAGCTTCAATAACCCTACTAGGCAGACTGTTCCACTCTTCAACTACCCTATTTCCAAACCAATACTTTCCTATATCCTTTCTAAATCTAAACTTATCTAACTTGAATCCATTATTGCGGGTTCTCTCTTGGAGAGATATCCTCAAGACCTTATTTATATCCCCTTTGTTAATACCCATTTTCCCTTGTATACCTCGATCATGTCTCCCCTCATTCTACGTCTTACAAGTGAATGTAATTTTAGGGTCTTCAATCTTTCTTTAAGGAAGATTTCTAATGCTATGTATTAATTTAGTCATTCTACGCTGAATGTTTTCTAACGAATTTATGTCCATTCTGTAATATGGAGACCAAAACTGAGCTGCGTAATCTAGGTGAGGCCTTACTAATGATGTATAAAGCTGTAATATAACCTCTGGACTTCTGTTGCTAACACTTCTTGATATAAATCCCAGTAATCTATTTGCCTTATTACGTACGCTTAGGCATTGCTGTCTTGGTTTAAGGTTGCTGCTTACCATCACCCCAAGTCCTTCTCTAATCTGTGGCTAAGTTCTACGTTATTTAACTTATAAGTGCTTGGGTTATGGACACTCCCGAGCTTCAGAACCTTGCATTTATCTACATTGAACTGCATCTGCCACTTTTCTGACCAGGAATTGAGTTTGTCTAAATCCTCCTGAAGTTCCGTGACATCTACGTCTGAATCGATTATCCTACCTATCTTCGTGTCATCAGCGAATTTGCTCATATCACTAGTAATTCCCTCGTCAAGGTCATTTATATATATTATAAACAACAACGGGCCTAAAACCGATCCCTGTGGAACGCCACTTGTTACAGATCCCCACTCAGATTTAACCCCATTAATGCACACCCTCTGCTTCCTATTGGTGAGCCATGACTCGATCCATGAAAACACTTTTCCTCCAATGCCGTGAGCAGCCACTTTCTTTAACAGTCTCTGATGTGGTACTCTATCAAAAGCCTTACTAAAACCCTCAGTTCCTCCTTAAGCTGCTGGTAGAGTTGCTCAATGGACGGCATCTTGGTTCACTTCACAGAGCAATAGTGGTTCAGTCCACAGAGAACCCTAGACACGTCCTCTCTGAGCTAAGAACAGATCACCTCTCGATAAGTTTAGATTTAGAAAGGATATAGGAAAATATTGGTTTGGAAATAGGGTAGTTGATGAGTGGAACAGTCTGCCTAGTAGGGTCATTGAAGCTAGGACCTTGGGTAGTTTCAAATTTAGGTTGGATAAATACATGAGTGAGAGGGGTTGGATTTGAGTGGGATTCGCACTTGAGTTAATAGAATCTGCAAAGCTTATTTCTTGGGTAGAATTGAAAATTAGGTTGGGCAATTATTCTGTTAGTGGGACGGATTGTGAAGGACCTGCCTAGTATGGGCCAACAGGCCTGCTGCAGTGTTCCTCCTTTCTTATGTTCTTATGTTCTTATGTTAAATAAACAATATCGAATTCTTTATCATGATCAACTGCCTCAAAAGCCTTACTGAAAAAAGTTAATAAATTAGTTAGGCAGGAACGGCCCCTGGTGAATCCATGTTGAGTATCATTAATCAAATTATGCCTATCGAGATGGCTTCTTATGTTATCAGCTATAATCGACTCTAATAATTTGCCTACAATTGAAGTTAGACTTATTGGGCGGTAATTTGATGGTAACGACTTGTCCCCTGCTTTAAAAATAGGAATTACATTAGCCATCTTCCACGTATCAGACACTACACCTGTTTGAAGAGATAGGTTAAAAATGTTAGTTAAGGGTTCACAGAGTTCAATATTGCATTCCTTAAGAACCCTTGAAAAAGCTCATCAGGGCCTGGCGATTTATTTTGCTTCAAACGGTCTATCTGTTTGATAACCATTTCGCTAGTGACTGTGATACTACATAATTTATCTTCTTCAGGCCCACTAAAATACCTAATTCTTGGGATATTATTAGTGTCTTCCTGAGTGAAAACCGAGAGAAAATAATTATTAAAAATAGAGCACATTTCATTCACTTTGTCAGTAAGATACCCATAATTATTTTTAAGGGGACCTATCTTATCTCTAACTTTTGTTCTATACACCTGGAAAAAACTTTTTGGGTTAGTTTTCGAATCCCTAGCAACTTTAATTTCGTAGTCCCGCTTAGCTTTTCTTATCCCCTTTTTAACGTCCCTCTTAATGTCAATATACTGATTCGTAAGATGACCCTCACCTCTTTTGATACGCCTATAAATTCCTTTCTTCTGCCCTAAAAGATATTTGAGCCTATTATTCATCCATTTTGGGTCATTTCTATTACTTCATCCAGCCATATATTACTTCTTCCACTCAGATATTACTTCTTCCACTCAGATATTACCTCTTCCACTCAGATATTACTTCTTCCACTCAGATATTACCTCTTCCACTCAGATATTACCTCTTCCACTCAGATATTACCTCTTCCACTCAGATATTACTTCTTCCACTCAGATATTACTTCTTGCAGCCAGATATTACTTCTTCCACTCATATATTACTTCTTCCACTCAGATATTACTTCTTCCACTCAGATATTACTTCTTCCACTCAGATATTACTTCTTCCACTCAGATATTACTTCTTCCACTCAGATATTACTTCTTCCACTCAGATATTACTTCTTCCACTCAGATATTACTTCTTCCACTCAGATATTACTTCTTCCACTCAGATATTACTTCTTCCACTCAGATATTACTTCTTCCACTCAGATATTACTTCTTCCACTCAGATATTACTTCTTCCACTCAGATATTACTTCTTCCACTCAGATATTACTTCTTCCACTCAGATATTACTTCTTCCACTCAGATATTACTTCTTCCACTCAGATATTACTTCTTCCACTCAGATATTACTTCTTCCACTCAGATATTACTTCTTCCACTCAGATATTACTTCTTCCACTCAGATATTACTTCTTCCACTCAGATATTACTTCTTCCACTCAGATATTACTTCTTCCACTCAGATATTACTTCTTCCACTCAGATATTACTTCTTCCACTCAGATATTACTTCTTCCACTCAGATATTACTTCTTGCAGCCAGATATGTTTGACGTTATCTTCACATGCGCTTACCAACTATGCTATCTCCACCACCGACTTAAAGGTTTATGCTAGCAGTTTACACAATGCTTCTGCTCCCTCTGTCAACCTGGTTAATGACATTTGTAATACTAAAGTCCTTCAGTAAATCTGGTTGTATTTTATTTAGAAAGCACTAAAACCATATGGTTATTCAGCTCTTTAAACACACAGTTTCTAACAATATAAAATTCATATTCATTATCAACATGCTACTACCGTGACCAATTCATTCTCATAACACACTTATCGTAATCACAAAACAAGTAAAACTATTCCACAATCCCAGTCCAAAATTTGTTCCGTGTCATCGACCGAGTCAGCAAAGTTCTGAAGAAAACGAATAATCCACAAAATTTATGGTGAGAGATTGTAAGTTGTTAGAGTGACAGGTAGTCCCTGAGTGGCGCTCCTCTCACAAAGGTGGAACCCCAATCCTTGCCAGTCCTCTTCTACACGTCCCTAACTTTCTCGGTACTAAAAAAAAAAAAAAATATGCCAATTAATTCCTGGTCATATTTTTGTATCACTAAACTAACAGATTATATGACCTCTGTACGTGCTGTGCTCTGCTCTACCTTCCCTTGACAGCCTTTGTCAACATAACAGTATTTAAGGGGTGAAAGCACAAGCCATTTAAAAAGTACCATAATTAGTGTCACTTTTCTTGTTTTTGAAAGGTCTCTAAATTCATCTTCCTTTACAACATTAGTTACTAGAGTCGTAACTAGACATTCACTCTAGAAAGTCTACTAATTAATTAAACTCTACCTCCTCCTTCCTATCCCCCCCACGCCATACACACAGCCGCACTCAGGTGCTCTAGTCAGGTGACAACACTGCTCTTACCCCGAACATATGGATAGTGAACAAGCTTAACAAGAGTGGAATTTCCTCTAAGGCGAACACCCTGACTAGAGGTATTTGCTAAAAAGAGATGGAGTAAGAAACACCAACATGGACTCCTAAGGTGCAGAGGTATACAACGAGGATAGCTCCAGAGCCTATGAGGAGAGGCTACAGGAACTGAAGCTGACGACATCAGACAAAAGAGCCAGGGAACACTTGATCAAAGATAGTTTAACAGTGGCGTGCCAGGGTATAGCTAGCGGTAGGTATATACCTTTACCTTTGATATACCTTTCAAGAGTTTCGAGAGTTTCTCTACTCTTTGAGCCCGGCCATGGGCCAGGCTCGTCTGGGGCTGCCTGGTCAACCAGGCTGCTGCTGCTGCTGAGGCCCGCTGCCCCACATATTCGTCACAGCCTGGTTGATCTGGCACCTGGTGAAGATACTTGTCCAGTTTCCTCTTGAAGGCTTCTACACTGGTTCCAGCCGTGTTTCGGATATCTTCTGGTAAGATGTTGAATAGTCTGGGACCCCGGATGTTGATACAGTGCTCCCGTATTGTGCCCACCGGCTAATTTTATCTGTATCGGAAAAAAAAATGGTATCGTCCCATCCCTGTTTAAGAAGCGGGAAATAGGTATAAGGGGCACAGTTGAAAGTCATATGGATGTCAGGAAGTATTTCTTCAGCCTCAGGTGTGCTCAGGAAGAAACAGATTCGGTCTCTACACAAAATATTAAGAAAGTGTACACAGGACCACGAGGCTTAAGAGTGAATCTGGCAAGCAACTAAATTAATTATAAGGCAGGGGCCAGGAGCCGAGGCTCGACCTCTGCAATAACAAATAGGGGACTACAAGCGCATGCAATTCTCATTCTCTCTCTCTCTCTCTCTCTGCGTCAGGTTAGGCTGAAACATGGTAAAAGCATTGACACCACCACCTGGGATGTACTTCCTACGTCTTATATCAGTGTAAAACAGAAGCCTGTTAAATATTTTGTCCTTTGGCACTCAATGACCCATATTGGTTTACTTTTTTTGAACACTGACCATGCCGTTTTATCTAATGAAAATTAAGGTTAAGAGGTAAGCTTTGCAAACTTTTATTACACTGGTTTATCAGGCCTTAATCTTCCATTATTTCTGGTGAGCGGGCCTCGGGGCGCTGACTCCCGGAAAGTTCTCCAGGTATCCTACCCGTGATTTTCACGCCCTTCTTCGTAGCTTTTATTCCGACAAGACTTCCTTTCAAATTTAAGAGTCCTCATCAGAACCCAAGGTTGAGGGTGTTTCAGAGGCTGGGACCAGGAATGGGGCCACAGATGCAAGTACAAGACACAGATGAGCCAGATGAATGTCAAAGTATTTCTTTAACGTCGGTGCGCTAGAGAACTGGAATAAGCTACAGGGGGGAAGATGTAAAGGCTCTCCCTTGCATAGTTTCAAGAATAGGTAAGGCAAAACCCTGAATACCAGATTCTTGTGTCTACCTGGAGACCATTCCAAGGGTCAACACCCCCGCGGTTCGAACCATGACCAGGCCTCGCGGTGGATCAGGGCCTCATCAACCAGGCTGTTACTGCTGGCCTCACATAATCCAACGTACGAACCACAGCCCGGCTGATCCGGTACTGACTTTAGGTATTTGTCCAGTTCCATCTTGAAAGCAGCCGGGGTCTATTGGTAATTTCCCTTATGCATGATGGGAAGCTGTTAAACAGTCTTGGGCCCCGGACACTTGCGCTTTCTCTTAGTGTACTAATGGCGTCCCTGCTTTTCACTGAGGTATGTTGCACCGTCTGCCTAGGGTTTTGGTTTCGTAGGGAGTGATTTCTTTGTGCAATTTAGAATCAGTCCCCCTAGGATTTACCGTGTATATATTTATGTATCTCGCCTGCGTTCCAGGAGTACAGGTCAGGACTTCAAACGTTCCCAGTAATTAAGGTGTTTGACTGAACTTATACATGCAGTGAAGGTTTCTGTACATTCTCTAGAGCTGCAATTTCACCTACCTTGAATGGGGAAGTTAGTTTGCAACAGTATCCAGCCTAGAGAAAACAAGTGACACAAGGATCATTGGCATGGCATCCCTTGTTTCAAAAGTTCTTATTATCCATCCTATAATTTTCCTTGCAGATGTGATAGTGACACCGTTGTCATCCTTGAAGGTGAGATCCTCTGACATTAACTCTCTTAAAGACCTTCACATGATTTCTTCGCTCTATTGTGTGTTTATAGCAAACTTCGTTCTATCTATTATTTCCTCAAGTTTTCCATAACGGATTAACTGAAATTTGTCCTCATTGAACACCATATTGTTCCCCGTGCCCCACCGGGTTTTTTATTCTTTGGGGATTTACAGTGTCCTCAATGGACGACACACTCATGCAGATTCTAGAAGACACTGTGCTATGGGTTACATCTGTCTACGTCTGATATGAGGATGGACACCAGAATGGGGGAACATCTGTGGAACAGCAGAATGGGGGACACATCATTGTGGAACAGCAGAATGGGGGAAAGTATCCTTGTGGAACAGCAGAATGGGGGCACGTATCCTTGTGGAACAGCAGAATGGGGACACGTATCCTTGTGGAACAGCAGAATGGGGGACACGTATCCTTGTGGAACAGCAGAATGGGGGACACGTATCCTTGTGGAACAGCAGAATGGGGACACTTCCTGTGGAACAGCAGAATGGGGGGCACGTATCCTTGTGGAACAGCAGAATGGGGGACAATCCTTGTGGAACAGCAGAATGGGGGACACGTATCCTTGTGGAACAGCAGAATGGGGGACACGTATCCTTGTGGAACACAGAATGGGGACACGTATCCTTGTGGAACAGCAGAATGGGGACACGTATCCTTGTGGAGCAGCAGAATGGGGGCACGTATCCTTGTGGAACAGCAGAATGAGGACACGTATCCTTGTGGAACAGCAGAATGGGGGACACGTATCCTTGTGGAACAGCAGAATGGGGGGGACGTATCCTTTGGAACAGCAGAATGGGGGACACATCCTTGTGGAACACAGAATGGGGGGCACGTATCCTTGTGGAACAGCAGAATGGGGGGCACGTTTTCCCTTTGGAACAGCAGAATGGGGGACACGTATCCTTGTGGAACAGCAGAATGGGGGACCGATCCTTGTGGAACAGCAGAATGGGGGGCACATCCTTGTGGAACAGCAGAATGGGGGGGACGTATCCTTTGGAACAACAGAATGGGGGGGACGTATCCTTGTGGAACAGCAGAATGGGGGGCAGTATCCTTGTGGAACAGCAGAATGGGGGCACTTCCTTGTGGAACAGCAGAATGGGGGGGACGTATCCCCCTTTGGAACAGCAGAATGGGGGACACGTATCCGTGGAACAGCAGAATGGGGGACCTTCCCTTTGGAAAGCAGGGGGAAGGGGGACACGTATCCTTTTGGAACACAGAATGGGGGGACTATCCCTTTTGGAACAGCAGAATGGGGGACACGTACCTTTGGAACAGCAGAATGGCACGTATCCTTGTGGAACAGCAGAATGGGGGACACGTATCTATGGAACAGCAGAAGGGGGGCCACCTTGTGGAAAGCAGAAGGGGGGGCACGTATCCTTTGGAACAGCAGAAGGGGGGGCACTTCCTTTTTTGGAAAGCAGAATGGGGGACAGACCAGACTGGCACTACCTTAGACCTTATATTTATAAACAATGAGGATCTGCCCAGGGACAAGTGTCGAGGACTAAAACCCAGACCACAACATAATCGGGGGTTAGACCTGCGTTCACAGTGACCTGGGGCAGAGAATCATACCCAGCCATGTGGGCAAATTTTAAACAAATTCAATTTTAACAAGACCATCCCCCAATGGGACCAAATAAATAGTACTACATGAGATACATTGGGTAGACAATAAACACCGGGTGTAGACCAGTTACAGCTCTGACACTCCAAGTACCGGGCACATTCATCTACAGTAAAGAAGGGCATGAAAACCCGGGGGCGCCCTACAGGCAAATTTGGGTGAAAAAAGACGTCTCAAGGAGCAGACCTGAGCAAAAAAAAACCCGGTGGAAGGGGAAAAACCCCCCCGTCAAGGAGTGAGGGGGGAATACCTTGGTATCCCCTTTAAAATTTTTTTGAGATTCCTCTAAACCCCCATGGGAGACTTTTTGGGTTTGGGTCAAACTGTTTTTTTGGGAACCCCCCCCACTACCCGGGGTTGTTTTGGCCCCTTTTTTAAATTTTTTTCCCTTTTTCCCCCTTAAAGGTTTCCAAGGGTTTCCCAGCCGTGTTTCGGATATCTTCTGGTAAGATGTTGAATAGTCTGGGACCCCGGTTTTTAAAAGTGCTCCCGTATTGTCCCCACCGCCCCCCTGCTCCTACTGGGTTTATTTTCACTTTCTCCCAATCTCTCCTCCAGTATGTTGTTATGGCAGTGTGCAGATTTGGGCCAGGCCCTCAAGTACTTTCCATGTATATATTATCATGTATCTCTCTCTCCTCCGCTCCAATGAGTACATGTTCCCCAAACTTGAAGGCGTTCCCAATAATTTAGATGTTTCAATGGTAATGTGGAGGGGCCTAAACGATCTCTGGATTTGTTCCCCCTCTGCTATTTCCCTGCCCCCAACGGGGGTCAGCGACGGGGTTCTAAGTGGGGGGGGACTAGCGATTTGAATAGTGTCACCATCGGCATTATTTCCCTTGTTTTTTAAATTCTCAATACCCACCCCCCTTCCTGGCTGTTGTGATCTTTGTCTTGTTATTTCTTTAAACGACAGATCAGCAGACATAATTATTCCCAAGTCCCCCTTTCGTGTTCCTTTCGTTCTATGTGGTGACCCTCTTTCTTTTTTATATAGTGTTCCTTTTTTCTTTTTTTCCATACCTAAGCAGCTGAAACTTATCACCATTGAACGCTGTTGTTCTCCACTGCCCATTGGAAGACCCTGCTTATGTAATCCTGTAATTTTTCAGTGTCCTCTACCTATGACTTTCATGCTTATTTTAGTGTCATCTGCAAAGATGATACAAAAGTTGCTGGGTTTTTTATCTATGTCTGCTATGAGGATGAGAAACAGCAGAGGGGGGCCCGGACGGGGGCCCTTTGGGGGACTGGGCTTTTTTCCTCGCTGATGCTGGTCTTGCCCTTTTTCTACTACTTTTTTTTTTCTTTGTGTTAGGAACTCAAAAAAACCCTCTGCCTACCTTCCCGTAATGCCTAAAAAGGGCCCCATTTTTTTTCGCTATCACTCCATGATGCATTTGTCAAACGCCTTTCAAAATCTGTGTAAAAAAACATCTGCGTTTTGGCGTCCTCCAATGCCTCCTTTTAAATTTGTCATAATGGTTCAGCAGCGTAAGGCATGATCACCCGGGGCTAAAGCCATGCTGGTTCGGATTATGTTATTGTGCTGGTCCATGAACTTTGTAATCTGCCGTCTCATCACTCTTTCAAAGATTTTTTTTTATGTGGGAAATAGGGCTACTGGTCTGTAATTTTTTGCTAGTGCTCTACTACCCCCTTATGCAAAGGAGCTTTCTGCACCCCTTTAAGGCCCTGGAATTTACCAGATCTGCTCTTTCTCCACAGAATACTAAGGGCTCTTGCTAATGGTATTTCACTCTTTTAAATAAAGCATTCCATGAATCTGGTCCAGGTGCTGGTGAGTGGGCATGTTGGCCATTTTTTTTCAAATCTATGGGTTTGTACTAATGTCGGTTAGGGGTCTGCGCAGCCTTCTGCTGGAGTGAAAAATATTTCTGCATTTTCTACCTTTGTCATTTTGTAAGGAATTATAAATAAATTAGAAGAAACAAAATTTTTCTACAAATCAACCCCCAACGATTTTTTATGAATGAGCTTCTTAAGACCACGGACATCTCCACAATTTGTGGCTGGCCATCGCTACAGCAAAAGAAAATAACAGGCTGGATAAATAAAACTTTCAAGACGAGATGCTAAACCCCAATGATGATGCTCTTAAAGTCCTTGTTCTCTCCAGTTGACAATCTCACCTGGAAGGCAGGTGGTTGTTTACTATAAACGTCAGAGAACTTTCACTGCTCTGTTACACTCAGTCAAACATCTGAGCTGCTGGCAATACTTTAAGTGCCTTCAACAGTATTCCTTACAACGTAGCCCCGACAGGTAAGAAATAATTTACACCAGGAAAATCCTGGGGGGACTGGTACAAACCCTCAACACCGAAATCACTTCGTACTCAAGACTTTGCAGATGATGCAAAATACCTCCACTAAAAAGTAGGGGCGACGCACACTAAACTCAGTAAGTGTCAGAGGTCCCTGACTCTTCAACACCTCCCTTTGTGCATAGGGGAATTACCAGAACCACTGGCTGTCTTCCAAAGGAACTTGACAAGTTCTTATCAGTTTATGACCAGCCAGGCTGTGGTTCGTACGATGATTTTGCGTGTGGCCAGCAGTAACAGCCTGTTTGATAACGCCAAGATTCCACAAGGAAGCCTGGTCTGGGACCTGCCGCGGGGCTTGGACTCCCGGAACCATCCTTTAAGTATCCTTCAGGCAAACAAAGTCAAATAAACCAATCTAAAAAAAAAAATCAAAGATACCGATACATCAAACAAGATCAAAGATACCGATACATCAAACAAGATCAAAAACCGATACATCAAACAAGATCAAAGAAACCGATAAATCAAACAAAACCAAACAAGACGATACATCAAACAAGATCAAAAAACCGATACATCAAATAGCACAGCCTCAAAGAGCAAACACCGAAGTATACTAACTAAACAAGAATACAGCTTGTGCAACACCATCTGTGAATGATCGTATATCAGCAGCAGTCAAACCCAGCCACACGAACATCAATAATGCAGTCAGTGCCAGATACACGTTTGTGGCACGGCACCACACCCTCCTCCTTTCCCCCTCCTCCCTCTCCCCCCTCTCTCTCTCACATTTACTGCCTGACCCACCTGCACCCATGCAGCTAGTACTAGACACATTTGTGGCACCACACCTCCTCCTTTCCCCCTCCCCCCCTCTCTCTCTCCCCCTCCCCCCTCTCTCTCTCCCCCTCTATCTCCCCCCCTCTTTCTCTCTCTCACATTTACTGCCTGACCCACCTGCATCATGCAGCTAGTACTAGACACATTTGTGGCACCACACCCTCCTCCTTTCCCCCTCCTCCCCCTCTCTCTCCCCTCTCTCTCCCCCTCTCTCTCTCCCCCTCTCTCTCTCACATTTACTGCCTGACCCACCTGCATCATGCAGCTAGTACTAGACACATTTGTGGCACCACACACTCCTCCCTCCGTCCCCCCTCTCTCTCTCTCTCTCTCTCTCACACACACACACACACAGGTGGCCTAGTGGTAAAGCTCTCCTTCACGCACGGAGGGCCCGGGTTCTATTCGGGGGCGGAAACTTTTGGTGTTTCTACACACACACATACATACAACAGGCCTAGTGTCAAATCGACATGTGCCTAGGACAAAATGGTAACTAACACACACACACACATTTCTGGTTAATCCACCTCCATCATGCAGTTAGTGGCAGACACGCTCGTGGGTTTTAAAGGCACATTGGGTTTGTGGGTCTTGGTAATTCATAAGCTTTGCTGATCTGGGTTGGTAGGGACAAGCGCAAAAGCTTTTTGCCCCCTTCTGATTTTCTGTGTATGTTGTCTTCTAAGAAAGGAATCGGTCTCCTTCTTGCACACATGTTCAGGGAAGGAAGCGTGTTGTGTGTGTGTGTGTGTGTGTGTGTGTGTGTGTGTGTGTGTGTGTGTGTGTGTGTGTGTGTGTTGGTGTCGCCTAGTAATTCTTTCTTATTAACGTGGTGATGAGAACATGAATTAGCGGCCAGGTGTTGAGAGCCTAGAAGTAGCAGCCTTGGATATAAAGGGAGCGACTAAGTTCTGAAATGGCTGCTGCAATAAATCCTTGTATAAAACCTTTGTTAAACTAAAAATCGCGAAGTCGTGTTTTTTTTTTCACTGTATATAATTCGTTTTAAAGTTCCTGAAGTCCATATACAACCAATTCTGTTTGAATTCTTCAAACAGAAACTGGGTTGTATATGTTAAAACCACTTTCTACTGTCTCTACTTTATATATGGAGTATTGAGAGACGACCAGCCTTCCCAGATCAAACAACCACGCACGATCTGCTACAGATATTTGACGACATCTTCACAGTGTAAACAGCCTATCCAGAGGCTCTTTCAAACTCGCGGCACTATGGTGCTGCCCTTTTAGGCCTATCAAGGTCGGGTTGGTCACCATGTTCTTCCCCCTGGCGGTACCTCACAGAACCAGGATCTCCCTTGCTGGCTCCCGGTCCCTCACCCTTTGTTCCGTGTATACCTACACATTGCCATTAATAAACTGAGTCTGTCATCTGCCGTTTCTGCCCTACCTACCATTCACTGGGCGTAAGGCCGAAAATAAGTTCAGTGGTGACAGCAGTGGTTCACGGCAGGTGTGTGTGGGGACCCCCCGACCAGTCGATCCCGACCAAGGTCTTCCAGGTCATCTGCTCTTTGGGTGGACCCCCTTCTGGGGGTCGGTTCCACTACCTGCCACTCCGTCTCTGGACTCCATTTTGAATCTTGGAAACCCGTGGTTTCCGTCGCGCCCTCCTCCATGGTGGCTTCTTGTCCTGACCAACCTCTGAAGCTGTGTCTTCCCTCCCACCATCAGCGCTCAGTTATCAGTGAACCCCGTCTGGGGCCCCATTCTGACCATCCTCTCTCTCGCTGTTGTGAGGATGACCGTTTAAACCGGTCTCCCTGTCGGCAGGCGACTGTCTGACTCGTGTCTGGCCTCCGAGCAGGAGTTACTCCTTACAAATATGAGTCACTTTGTCGTTAAGCTCCTCCTGTTCGGTTTTGGAAAGGGTTTCGAAAGGGGATCATGTGCTAGTCGACAACAAAATGCGTCGTGGCAAGTTGCAAGCCTTTCAAAACCACAGTCGAGAATTCCCGGGGGAAGGATACTTCACTTTTGAGCTCGTCGGTTCCCTCCCCGGGGGAGTGGAGGAGAAATCAGCGGGCGTTCTTGTAACCCCAGCCCCCCCGGGGTGAGTCCGCTACTAATTTTTCCCCCCCCCAGTGGGAAGATGATCTACTTGACAGACCCCAGAAGAATTTCCCTTTTCCCCCAGGTTCTCAATCCGCACTCACTGCCTTCAAATGGTGAGTCTATGGGTCTGCCCCATGTCTCCCATTTCCCCGCGAAAAGGTACAAACCCCATTTATGTGCCTGCTTTCTTTTCCATCGCAAATTTTTTTGCTGGAACTCATTGCAGATTGTGGGTTTGGGGTCCTTTCCCGGGAATCCCTCTAATCTTATTTCCCCAAAAAAAGATGGAACATGGTGTCCTGTTTTGATTACGGAAAAACTGAATGCCTGTCCACCCAGACCATTTCCTTGCCGTTCAAAATGACCTGTTACAGAACATTGGGATAAAAAGGGTTTTTTTGATTTTGATCTTCTTCAAGGGTTTTGGCAGCCCCCTCTTGATGACCAAAAAAAAAGAACTAACAGCGTTCTCCCTCTGGTCATTATCAGTTAAGAAACCCTTGGCTTGTGGGGAAACCCCGATAACGTTCAGTCGTTTTGGGTTTTTCCGTCTCTCTGGTGGAAATCATGGTCTACCTGACGTCTCTTGTTTTTCCCAAGATTTCCCCTACTCATCTCAAAACACGGGTACGGAAAAAAACAGCCAAGGCTAATCTTAAATAAGCTTTCAAAATGCCATTTCCCTTTAAAAGGGAAATAAAGTTTCTGGGCCAGGGGCTCAGGGGGGCATAAAGCAACAGTCTAAATCTGGGGGGTGAGAAATTCCTAGACCTCGACGGAGATACTGTCCGCCCCTTGTGGCTCCCAATTCTACTCCCCTTTTATCCCGGTTTTCCCCCCTTGCTGCCCCCTTAACCCGCTCCTTAAAAAGTGTCCCCTTTGGTGGAGTGTGCCCAGAAAGGCTTTCGCCCCTTAAAAATAGGTTAACATCACCCCCCCCCTTGACCCCCTTTCAAAAAGCGTTCCCTTGCGGTGCCAGAAAGTTGGCATCGGGGCATTTGTCACGGAATCAAAAAGGGAAGCAACAGAAACATGCTAGCCGTGTTCTTCCAAAGCTGAATTTTTCTGTGACAATAAACCTTTCCCCGTCTGGGCTTTAACCCCCTTCGGCTTTTACCAGTATCCTATCAAGATTTACACGGATCATCTGCCATTATTACCCCTTTTTTTTTTCAAGAATCTTTTGGGAAACATGCTCGGTGGTCCCCCTTTAACGACTACAATCCCAAAATCTGCTATGTACCAGGTAAGTAAAAAAATTGTGGCTGACGCCTTTAGGCAATAGCCTTTGTCGTGAACAACCCGTTCCCCGTAAGGACCTGAAAGCCCAAAAGGGGGGCCGGGGTTGGGGGACCAGTCCTTCGATTCAACCAAGGGGCGTTGGCCCGGGGGGTCAATCGCTCTTCCGTGACAGCTTTGGTCAATCAAGGGGGACTGTGTCGTGTAGCTCGACTAGTGGCCCCCCGGGAGAACCCTACACCAACTGGTATCCGGGGGTCCCCGGGCCCCCCCACTCTCAAGTTGATCCCGATGTCCCAGGCGCAGGAAACCCCCGGGAAAGGGCCCAGCATCAAACAGGCTAGAATGAAATATTTCTGGCCTAAGATGGCAGCAAAATTTCCAATATGTACACCAGTGTGTCGTTTGCTTACAACACAAGGGTCTGTCACGGGGCCCAATCCCATTCTGGTATCCCATTACAAAGGGCCCTGGAGAAACTTCTGTCGACCTGTTGACAATTTTCGACCTCGGAAAAAGGGTAATAAACACCTGCTTGTAAGGTAGATAACTGACACGGTCTCGGTTATTCCCCCCCACAAAACGGCAGGAAGTGAAATCTTTCCGTGAGCATATCGTTCTCCGTCAATGCCCACGTGTTCTCCTGTCGGGTGGGTGGGTTCATAAATCCCTGAAGGACCTTTGTTCCAGGTTTGACATTCACCAAGCACCAGTAGCTCCCGTCACCCCGATAATGGTCTTGCTGAACCTACAAACCGCAAAGTTCTGGAGGTGCTCAGAGTAACCGTTAATCCGAGTTGTACTACATGGGATGACCTATTACAGATGTTCAGTGTACATTAACTCTTCCCTCAACAGCTGATTGGGAGACACCCCTTTTTGCCTTGTATGGCTATGATGCGTTTCCCATATAAATCCTGTTTGCTCCCCTGCCCAATCTATGAAGCCGATAACACCGGTATAGTTAAGATCAACACACTTGTCTTCCAGCGTCGTGAGAACCTAATAAAAGCCACAGATGGGTTCCGTCTGATCAACACCCATGCTAAAAAGTAAGGTGGAACCAGGTTGCAAGTTATGTTGCTCAACCGACACAGCCCCTGGTATGCATAACTTTCCCCAAGTTTGTGGTCCTAAGTGTCCCGACAGCCCCGCGGCAATAAGTTCGAGGTGAGGAGATGCTACCGGAACTTTCGGCTCACCTTGACCACGGTATATTGATCTGTGCAAGCCAAAGGGCAGAGCTGTAATGCTGGCTTGCAAAGCCCAACAGACTCAAACTAGTGACAACCCGTCTAGTCCTTCACCCACTATCCCTACGACAGATGACAGTCCTGTGGCTCCATACTTATGGCCTGAGACCCCGACAGCAGTACATTTCTGTGACATTGAATCCTACTGACTTGTGACCCTACCTACTATAATTGTTTGCTTGCAAAATGGGTTAATGGCATACTTGTATAGTTAGTAAATTGGAGTCAGGTGGACAACCCATGTATATATTAAAATTTATTCTTGGGGTCCCGTAGTATAATGAATTCCATGGAAATAATGTTTTGTGGTATTTTCACCGTGTGTCTTGTAAAGCCTGTATAAAGGCAAGGGCAGTATCGCCCTTTTGGTTAAAGTCACCCTTAGGAAATGCTACTGTCAGTTTGTTTGCAGATGTGAGGATGGTACAGGCTCAAGGATGTGCAGTCAAGTTGATGTCTGGCCCTGTGGACAACCTGTATATAGAAGACTCTAGTTCCTGTGTCAGCATTGGCTTGTTCTGTCCTCCGTCCAGCTGTCGGGCAGGCCGATTTTCTCTTCCCAGACTAATGAAGTGGGAGAGTTTTTTTCGGCCATACGGCAATATCCTGTTGTAAATGTCAGGGACCGGAAACTAGTTTCCCTGGGTAACCAGTATTGTCGTG
The DNA here is from genome assembly GCA_009830355.1 of Cherax destructor. Lineage (NCBI taxonomy): Eukaryota > Metazoa > Arthropoda > Malacostraca > Decapoda > Parastacidae > Cherax > Cherax destructor. The sequence continues at coordinate 28,931 of WNWK01021384.1, forward strand.
TCGAGACGACACGCGGTAGGTAGCCGGCGGATGTAAACAGCCTATCAGAGGCTCTTTCAAACTGCCGGCACTATGGTGCTGCCCTCTATAGGCCTATCAGATCGGGCTGGTCACCATGCTTCTTCCTCACTCTGGCGGCCTACCTCACAGAACCAGGATCTACCCTTGCTGGCTCCCGGTCCCTCCACCTCTTTCCGTGTATACCTACACCTTGCCATTAATAAACTGAGCCTAGTCATCGGCCTTCACTGCACCTACGCTCCATTCTACTGCCCAGACATAAGCAGCCAAGAAAATAGAGTTAACAACAGTACGAGACAATAACTGGCGCAGTTCCCATATTCTCAGAAACAAAATCAGCTTGTTCCTTCTATACACTTCAAGAGAAATGGTTATAATTATAACCTTAATTTTTAACCGGGGGGCGACCGGTAAGCCAGCGGAAGGCCTCGGTCAGCTGACCAAAAGCTCCAACTGTGGGTCATATGACAAAGACCCGCATCAGGAAACCTGTCCTGTTTCCTGACAAACCTTACCTAACCTAACCTATACAGTTCAAAGTTGAATTGGAAACAACCAACTACCATTCCTTGATTTATTTATTTATTTATTAACACATCAGCCGATTCCACCAAGGCAGGGTGGCCTGAAAAGAAAAACTTTCATCATTCACTCCATCACTGTCTTGCCAGGAGGGGGCTTTACACTACAGTTATAAATCTGCAACATTAAACACCTCCTTCAGGTGCAGACACTGTACTTCCCATCTCCAGGAATCAAGTTCGGCCTGCGGTTTCCTGAATCCCCTTTATAAATGTTACTTTGCTCACACTCCAACAGCACGTCAAGTATTAAAAAACCCTTTGTCTCCATTCACTCCTATCAAATACACTCACACATGCTTGCTGGAAATCCAAGCCCTCGCACAAAATCTCTTTTACCCCCATCCAACCTTTCCTAGGCCAACCCCTACCCCGCCTTCCCCCACACTACAGATTTATACACTCTCGAAGTCATTCTGTTTCGTTCCATTCTCTCTACATGTCCGAACCACCTCAACAACCCCTCCTCAGCTCTCTGGATAATAGTTTTGGTAATCCCGCACCTCTCCTAATTTCCAAACTCCCGATTCTGCATTATATTCACACCACACATTGACCTCAGACATGACATCTCCACTGCCTCCAGCCTTCTCCTCATTGCAACATTCATCACCCATTCTTCACCCCATACAAGAGTGTTGGTATAACTATACTCTCATACATTTCCCCCTTTACTTTTATGGACAAAGTTCTTTGTCTCCACAGACTCCGAAGTGCACCACTCACCCTTTTCCCTCATCAATTCTACGATTCACCTCCATCCTTCATAGACCCATCTGCTGACATGTCCACTCCCAAATATCTGAATACATTCACCTCCTCCAAACTCTCTCCCCCCAATTTGATATCAATCTTTCGTCACCTAATATTTTTATCCTCATCACCTTACTCTTTCCTACATTCACTTTGAATTTTCTTCTTTACATACCCTACCAAATTCATCCACCAACCTCTGCAACTTCTCTTCAGAATCTCCCAAAAGCACAGTGTCATCAGCAAAAAATGTGACAACTCCCTTTGTATTTGATTCTTTATATTTAACCCCACACCTCTTGAACAACCACGGTGACATCACCATCCTTGTCTAAGACCTACTTTTACTGAAATAATCTCCTCTCTCCACACACTCTAACCTGAGCCTCACTATCCTCATAAAAGCTCTTCACTGCTTTCAGTAACCTACCTCCTATTCCATACACCTGCAACATCTGCCACATTGCCCCCTATCCACCCTATCATCGCCTTTTCCAAATCCATAAATGCCACAAAACTTCTTTACCCTTATCTAAATACTGTTCACCTACATGTTTCACTGTAAACACTTGGTCTACCAACCCTACCTTTTCTAAAGCCCCTTGTTCATCTGCTACCCGCTTTCTGTCTTACTCTTAATTCTTTCAATAATAACTCTACCATACACTTTACCTGGTATACTAAACAGACTTATTCCTCTATAATTTTTGCACTCTCTTTTGTCCCTTTACTTTTATACAAAGGAACAATACACGCTCTCTGCCAGTCCCTAGGTACCTTACCCTCTTCCATACATTTATTAAATAATAGCACCAACCACTCCAAAACTATATCCCCACCTGCTTTTAACATTTCTATCTTTATCCCATCAATCCTTACCTCCTTTCATTCTACCCACTGCCTCACGAACTTCCCTACACTCACAACTGGCTCTTCCACACTCCTACAAGATGTTATTCCTCCTTGCCCTATACACGAAATCACAGCTTCCCTGTCTTCATCAACATTTAACAACTCCTCAAAATATTCCTTCCATCTTCCCGATACCTCTAACTCTCCATTTAATAACTCTCCTCTCCTATTTTTAACTGTCAAATCCATTTGTTCCCTAGGCTTCCTCAACTTATTAATCTCCTCCAAAACTTTTTCTTATTTTCAACAAAATTTGTTGATAACATCTCACCACTCTTTCATTTGCTCTCTTTTACATTGCTTCACCACTCTCTCAACATTTCTTTTCTCTCTCAAAATACTCCTCCCTCCTTGCATCACTTCTACTTTGTAAAAACCTCTCATATGCTAACTTTTTCTCCTTACTACTCTCTTTACATCATCATTTCACCAATCGCTCTTCTTCCCTCCGCACCCACTTTCCTGTAACCACAAACTTCTGCTGAACACTAACACTACATTCTTTAACCTACCCCATACATCTTCGACCCCATTGCCTACCTCTCACTAGCCCATCTATCCCCCAATGTTGTTTATATCTTACCCTAACTGCCTCCTCTTTTAGTTTATAAACCTTCACCTCTCTCTTTCTTACTGCTTCTATTTTCCTTGTATCCCATCTTCCTTTTACTCCCACTTTAGCTACAACTAAAAAGTGATCTTGATGTGCTCCCAAAACAAACATCAGGTCAAATTCTGAGCCTAGAAAACCCAGTCACACTGCCAACTGTTAATACAAGTTAGAACAAGAACTGTCTCAAGCCTTTTTATGAGCACTCAGGATATGCAGCCCTACCAAGCACTCAGGGTATGCAGCCCTCTCACTTCCACTACCCTTACCAAGCACTCAGGGTATGCAGCCTCTCACTGCCACTACCCTTACCAAGCACTCAGGGTATGCAGCCCTCTCACTGCCACTACCCTTACCAAGCACTCAGGTATGCAGCCCTCTCACTGCCACTACCCTTACCAAGCACTCAGGGTATGCAGCCCTCTCACTGCCACTACCCTTACCAAGCACTCAGGGTGTGCAGCCCTCTCCTGCCACTACCCTTCCAAGCACTCAGGGTATGCAGCCCTCTCACTGCCACTCCCCCTACCAAGCACTCAGGGTATGCAGCCCTCTCACTACCTTATGCCATAAGCACTCAGGGTTTCAGCCCTCTCACTGCCACTACCCTACCAAGCACTCAGGTATGCAGCCCTCTCACTGCCACTACCCTTTCCAAGCACTCAGGTATGCAGCCCTCCCCACTCTTTACTACCCTTCCCAAAATCTCAAAATGACAATGCAAACCAGAGGCTTCAAATTTTCCCTTAAAAATATCTAGCAGCACTAATGGATTCAAATTAGATAAGTTTAGATTTAGAAAGGATATAGGAAAGTGAATATCAAAATGGTATATAATACAGACAGGTTGGTAAGTAAGACACATAGGCAACAGTTAGGCATCTTTAATCGAAACGCTTCGCCTACACTGCTTCTTCAGTTGAGTACAGAAAGTAGGCAGGAGCAGTAGAGATGTTTAGACGATGTAATCAGTCCATCACCCTACTTTCTGTACTCGACTTCCTGACGTGATGCACCACACTCGCCTACTTCCTGACGTGATGCACACATCGCCTACTTTCTGACGTGATGCACCACACTCGCCTACTTCCTGACGTGATGTACCACACTCGCCTACTTCCAGACGTGATGCACCACACTCGCCTACTTCCTGACGTGATGCACCACACTCGCCTACTTCCTGACGTGATGCACCACACTCGCCTACTTCCTGACGTGATGTACCAACTCGCCTACTTTCCAGACGTGATGCACCACACTCGCCTACTTCCTGACGTGATGCACCACACTCGCCTGCTTCCTGACGTGATGCACCACACTCGCCTACTTCCTGACGTGATGACCACACTCGCCTACTTCTGACGTGATGCACCACACTCGCCTACTTCCTGACGTGATGCACCACACTCGCCTACTTCCAGACGTGATGCACCACACTCGCCTACTTCCAGACGTGATGCACCACACTCGCTTACTTCCTGACGTGATGCACCACACTCGCCTACTTCCAGACGTGATGCACCACACTCGCCTACTTCCTGACGTGATGTACCACACTCCCTCTTCCTGACGTGATGTACCACACTCGCACTTCCTGACGATGCACCACACTCCCATTCTGACGTGATGCACCACACTCGCCTACTTCCAGACGTGATGCACCACACTCGCCTACTTCCTGACGTGATGCACCACGCTCGCCTGCTTCCTGACGTGATGCACCACACTCGCCTACTTCCTGACGTGATGCACCACACTCGCCTACTTCTGACGTGATGCACCACACTCGCTCACTTCCTGACGTGATGCACCACACTCGCCTACTTCCTGACGTGATGCACCACACTCGCCTACTTCCTGACGTGATGCACCACACTCGCCTACTTCCAGACGTGATGCACCACACTCGCCTACTTCCTGACGTGATGCACCACACTCACCTACTTCAGACGTGATGCACCACACTCGCCTACTTCTGACGTGATGTACCACACTCGCCTACTTCCTGACGTGATGTACCACACTCGCCTACTTCCTGACGTGATGCACCACACTCGCCTACTTCCAACTACTGGGAACGCTTGAAGTTCCTAAACCTGTACTCTCTAGAACGCAGGCCCGGAGAGATCATTATTATATACACGTGGAAAATTCTCGAGGGCAAATACCAAACTTGCACACAAAAATCACTCCCTACGAAAGCAAAAAGACTCGGCAGGCGATTAACATCCCCCCCAAAGAAGAGCAGGGGTGCCACTAGCACGTTGAGGGACAACAATAATGTCAGGGGCCCAAGATTGTTCAACTGCCTCCCAGCAAAATCAGGGGAAAAAAAAAAAACCCTGGCTGTCTTCAAGCAGGCACTGGACAGGCA
>WNWK01021385.1:0-32500 GCA_009830355.1 Cherax destructor
GAATGTGGTTGCTGATGCTCTCTCTAGATGTTTCATATGTTTTATGTAGATGCATGGTGCATGCTTTGTACATAGTGTTTGTCTTGTGCTGACCTTGTTGTTTTTGCAGTGGTGAACTCCTGGTGGGCCTGAGTGCTCCCTACCAGCCATCCCACTGTGAAGGAGATGAGTCGGAGCCAAAAAAGTGAAGAGAGTCAGGGTATGCACATTTGTGAGTTGAGGCAGAGGTTGACAACCTTCGGTGATGTGAGAAGTTCAGGAAGGTATGTGGTATATTTGTGTATTGATGTGCTCTAAGTACGAAACGGTCCAACGGATTTGCCTTTGTGGTCCCGTGGACCCCTCCATGTTCTGTATCAGATTCCTCCTTATAAGGTTGGAGGATCTGTGTGGAGTGAGGTCCTCGGAAGATGGGCGTAAGTGCCTGACCATTTTAAGGATCTCGAGTGTTGACTGGTAAGTCTCACTGTTTGGTTCAGCCACCACGTGAGAGACACCTTGACATGTTTTAGTGAAGTTTCTGCCTGGTGTATACCTGGTGTATACCTGACCTCATCTCCTGATCAGGAAGATGCCATCCTGGAGTACCAGTTGCCTGCTGGATTACCGCAGCGGAGGCACAGGACTGTCGGTGCTGGCTTTCACAGTGGGCATTGTGTGTAGTCCTTGCATTGTAAAAATGTTTTTTTTTTTCGAATATTTTGCGACAACAGGAGAGCACTCAGGATTGGGGGTTGCGGCAGTCAAAGGGTTAAATAACCCATGGAGAGAACTGGTGAAGGTTTTCAGATGCAGCAGCTAATCATGAATGTAAGTATCACCCTAGACTATAAGACCTTTAAGTAACTACCTTATGCTAGACCATATAGTGAGAACCTATACCATCAAAGTAAAGGGAAAATAACATAACAGAAATCAAGAAAGCTGATGTTGCGAAAGGTGTTGACATGTTTGCCAAAAATAGATCAAAAACAGTGGATGAGGTTGAGAAGTTGTTGGTGGTGTGGATCAACGAAAAACAGATAGCGGGTGATAGTGTTTCCATGGTGATAATTTGTGAAAAGGCAAGGCAGTTGTACGCAGATCTTGTCAAGAAAATGCCTGGAACCAGTGCTGATGTGAGTGATTTTAAGGCCAGCAAAGGCTGATTTGACAGATTTAGGAAATGTAGTGGCATACACAGTGTTGTAAGGCATGGTGAGGCAGCCAGTTCAGACAAACATGCTGCTGAAAAGTTTGTGACTGAATTTAAGAGATTTGTAGACACTGAAAAATTCAAACCCCAATAAGTGTTTAATTGTGATGAAACAGGCCTCTTTTGGAAGAAAATGCCAAAGAGGACCTACATTACTCAGGAGGAAAAGGCACTGCCAGGACACAAGCCTATGAAAGACAGGCTAACTCTCATGTTGTGTAGTAATGCTAGTGGGGATTTTAAAGTGAAGCCTTTACTGGTGTATCACTCTGAAAATCCCAGAGTGTTCAAGAAAAACAATGTCACCAAGAGTAAATTGTGTGTGTTTTGGAAGGCTAACACTAAGGCATGGGTCATGAAGCAACTTTTCATAGAGTGGGTCCATCAAGTGTTTGGCCCCAGTGTGACAAAATACTTTGGGACTCAAGTGCCTCCTGGAACTGGACAATGCTCCTGCTCATCCTCACAACTTGGCAGACTTTTTGTCTGATGAGTTCAGTTTCATCACAGTGAAGTTCATGCCTCCTAACACCACTCCTCTCCTCCAGCCCATGGACCAGCAGGTCATTTCTAACTTCAAAAAACTCTACACAAAAGCAGTGTTTCAAAAGTGCTTAGAAATGACCTCAGACACTGAGTTGACCCTAAGAGAGTTCTGGAGGAATCACTTCAATATCTTCCATTGCATAAGCCTTATAAGTAAGGCTTGGGAGGGAGTGACTTCCAGGACTTTGAACTCTGCTTGGAGACAATTGTGGCCAGATTGTGTCGAACAGAGGGATTTTGAAGGGTTTGAGGTTGACCTTGACGATCCTGTGCCTGTTGTGGAAGGTATTGTGGCATTGGGCAAGTCCTTGGGGTTAGAGGTGAGTAGCGAGGATGTGGAAGAGTTGGTGGAGGACCACAGGGTAGAGCTAACCACTGAAGAGCTGCAAGAGCTTCATCTGGAATAGCATCAGACCACAGTAGAGGAAATTGATTCACAGGAGGAGGAAGATAGACTGGAGGTGCCTTCTTCAGATATTAAGTTGATTCGTTCAATGTGGAATAAGGTGCAGGCATTTGTTGAAAAATACCACCCTGAGCAATCTGAAATAAGCCATCTCTGCAACAAGTTCAGTAACAGAGCAATATTGCACTTCAGGAACATGTTAAAGAGGCACCAGAAACAGAGGACTGTGGACAGTTATTTTGTGAGACAGGGGTCCAATGACTCTCAAGCTGGTCCAAGTGGCATTAAAAGACCAAGAAGGGAAGTAACCCCAGATAGGGCTTTGATACCTGAAGTCTTTATAGAGGGGGATTCCCCTTCCAAACACTAAGCCCTCCCTCACTCCTCCTCCCTATCTTTCGGAAGCCAGCAAGTCTCTTCAATAAAGGTAAGTAAATGTTATTTTAAATGTAAATTTATAAATTTAATATGTGTTGTTATTATGTGTTTTGTGTATGTAAAACTATAGTTATTCTTTAAAAAATGATTTTTTTGTGAATATTTTTGGGTGTCTGGAACGGATTAATTGTATTTACATTATTTCTTATGGGAAATAATGGTTCGACTTTCGACCAGTTCGAATTAAAGGCCTAGCTCCTGGAACGGATTACGGCTGATACTCGGGGGTCCACTGTAATAATAATATTATCTTTAATTTTACAAGTACATGTACAAGGTATAACAGCCTAGCTGACAATTATGACATACATACTACTATATAGAAAACCGTTTGTTATGAAGAGCATTTCAGGCAAATCAGGTCACTTTGTCCCAGGATATGACCCACATCAGTCCTCTAACACCCAGGTACCCATTATTACTGATGGATGAACATTGACAACCAGTGTAAGGAAACACGCCCAATGTTTCCACCCTTTGCTGGGAATAGAACCCGGACCCGGCCACCTTGCAAACTCCCGAGTACCGTCATAAAAGCTAAGACATTGTGTAGTTTTAAAATTAGGTTACATAAATACATGAGTGGGTGTGGGAGCGTGTGAGTTGGACTTGACCAGCATGTGTTACTAGGTCAGTTGCTGTGCTCCTTCCTTAGTGAAAGGGACCTGACCTGAATACCTTAACCCGTAAACGGTCCAAATGTATATATACGTTCTCTCGTCCAGTGCCCCTAATACAGTGGACTCCCAGATTACGTTATTAATCCATTCCAGAGGGCGCTACTTAAACCGAATATTACTTAATCCGAATCTATTTTCCCCATAAGAAATAATGGAAATTCAATTAATCCGTTCCAGACACCCAAAAGTATTAAAATAAATATTGTTTCCACATTAAATTACACAGAAAATAATGAAATATAAATTACCACAAATAAATAAAACAGTAATAACTTAACACTTACCTTTATTGAAGAGTTGTTGATGTGTGGAAGATGGAAGGAGGGGAGAGGAAGGAGTAGTTGCTAGTGTTTGGAAGGGTAATCCTCTTCCATTAACACTTCAGGTATCAAGTTCTTCTCCGGGGTTACTGCCCTTCTTTTTCTTTTAATGCCACTAGGACCAGGAGAGTCACTGGACCCCTCTCTGACAAAAAATCTGTCCAGGGAGCTCTGTGTCTGGCATTTCTTTAAAACGTCCCTGAAATGGGACACCAAATTGTCATTGTACATGTTGCCAGCACAGCCTGCAACAGCTTTGTTAGGGTGAAAATCATCCATAAATCTTTGTACATTAGTCCATTGGGCAATCTCCTTAATCTTTGAAGAAGGCAATGTCTTCCATCTCTCTTCCTCCTCCTCCTCTGGACCAATTTCCTGAACTGTGGTCTGTTGCCGTTGCAGATGAAGCTCTTGCAGATCTGCAGTGGTTATCTCTTCATTGTCATCCTCCACCAACTCTTCCACATCCTCGCTACTAACCTCCAACCCCATTAACTTCTACAGTGCCACAGTTTCTTCCACAACAGGTCAGGGTCCTGAGGCTCAGCCCCAAAACCTTCAAAATCCCTCTCTGGGACACAGTCTGGCCACAATTTTCTCCAAGCAGAGTTCAAAGTCCTGGAGCTCACTTCCTCCCAAGCCTTCCCTATATGGTTTATGAAATGGAGGATATTGAAATGATCTTTCCAAAACTCTTTTAGGGTCAATTGAGTGTCCAAGGTTATGTCAAAGCATCTTTGAAACATTGCTTTGGTGTAGAGTTTTTTGAAGTTTGAAATGACCTGCTGGTCCATGGGCTGGAGGAGAGGAGTGGTATTAAGGGGCAAGAACTTCACTGTGATGAACTTAACCCTTTGGGGGTTGACAGGCCTTCTCGGAAACTTGTTCTCAGGGTCAAAAAATATTCGGAAAAAAAAAATTATTTTTTCTTACAAAATGATAGGTTTTTTCTAAATCTAATAGACTAAACAAAAATTTTTTTGCAATCAATACTTACGGAGATATGGAGGCTTTAAGTTGACAGAAATTGAACCACTTATGGCAACATCGCTGACTGCCGGTCGGCCGGTAAAATGTTATTTATTTTTTTAGAGTTGTTTTCTTATCGTTTTTAATTTTTTTTTTTTCAAATAACTTTTATGGTCTGTGAGACCAATATAAGTGCTTTTTTCAAATATTCACTTGTTGAATATTACACAATAACCTCATAAAGTTTGTTCTCATTATTTTGTTTACAAAACATAATTACAAAAATGTACAATGTAAAATATTATTTATTACTATTGTTCAATCATATATATACACATATAGAGTCACTGCACATGTTCCTAGAAGTTCTGCAGCCTGTGGAAGTCTTTGAAACATGGTGACATGCACAGTGGTGTTTAACATTCTTCACACATAAAACGAGTGTCTTTGCATTATGTCCACAGACATAACACCTCTTCTGAGCCTTTTTCTTGCAAGCAGTATCAGGCAGATTCATTAGGAAGTGTTCACCATGCCTCAGACGAGAGGGTAGTTGTTGGTAATTTTGTGGGCGGTTTTCTATTGCAGGTGGTGTTACTTGGTACTTGGTGATTATTTGTCTGATGACAGACAAACAAAATTCGCCATATGGTGGTTTGTTTGTGGTCTTCAACTTATAAATATTATAAGCATTGAGCATGGAAATGTCCAGAATGTGAAAAAAGACTTTTATGTACCACTTATAACTCTTTCGAACACAATCAGGAAACCCAATCTGCATGTCACATTTGTCCAATGAATGCATATTGAGGGTGTAGTCCATCACAGCTGCAGGTTTTAGAATGGGTTCATTGGTCTCTCTCTATTCAGCCTGCCACTGTCTGACATTTCATTAGGGTGAACTGATGACAACAGTGTGACATCTCGTTTGTCATGCCACAGAAATGACATGATATCATTGGCAGCAAACACCTGCACCTCACCTCTACGAGTGCCTGCATCGAACCTAGGCATATGCTTTTGATTTGCACGCACTGTTCCGCACACATCTGTCATGTTCACTTGCAAAAAATCACTGAGGGAGGGGCTTGTGTACCAGTTATCAGTATATAATATATGCCCCTTACCAAGATATGGTTCCATCATTGTTCTAACCACATCACCAGAGATACCCAATAACTTCCTGGTATCTTTCAATGTATTACTTCCAGTGTACACAATAATATCCAATACAAGACCACTGTAGCAATCACAAAGCACAAACAACTTTATACCAAAGCGTTTCCTTTTGCTTGGTATATACTGCTTGAATGACAGTCTACCTTTGAACAGAATCAAAGACTCATCAATAACAAGCTTCCTGAAGGGATAAAAATACATATTGAATTTCTCTTTCAGATACAGAAACACATTCCTAATCTTATATAACCTGTCGTTTCTGTCAGGCCTGGTTTTGTCTGAGAAATGTAACATACATAACAGTAGCACAAATCGATTCACTGGTATAATATCACTGAAAGCTGGTGTTGCAATCAATCAGTCTGTCGACCAGTATGATTTGACACGGTGCTTATACACATGTGGCATAAGCATTATTGTAGCAAAGAAAAGATACATCTCAGCCACAGTTGTCTCTTTCCACCTGTTGAGGCGTGATATTGGTGAAAGTATGTATTGTGTTTGCCATGGTGTACTCGTAGTATCTGTTGCTTTCCCTGACAATAATTTCCATCAGGGGTTCGTCAAAGAATAACTCAAAACATTCCAGTTCAGTGGCATTGTTTCCAAGTGGACAAGATGGGTGTATTCCACTTTGACTTTCATCAAACTGATGGGGATTGGGAATAAAATTCTCAGCTTCCTGCCAATCCCAGGTGCGGTCTGCTGGTGGGTACTGGATATTTACAGGTGTTGTGGGAGGTTGTGGAAGTGGAGGTTGTTGTTGTGGGGGTTGGTGTGTGGGTGAGGGTGGCCTTTGTTGTAGCTGAGCTGACTCAGCGGCGTGGGTGGCAGCATGGTCCACTGCTGGTGCCTCACACCTGGCACCACCACTACCACCAGATGCATCCACATTTCTCATCCCAATTGCAACACTATCATCTTCATTTTCACTATCACTTCCTGTTGTACGCCCACGGGATGTACTCCGAGATGTATTCCTAACCCTTGGAAGAGCATATAGCACACTACCAGAGCGAATATACCGTCGTATATACTGACGCTTCACTGGTGAATATTCCCCTTCACTCTTGCTACTGGAACTATTTTCAAGAGCTTGGAGTTCATATTCACTATCACTATCACCATTGCTCACATCTGAGTCCTGAATATGAGTAAATATGAGTTTCCTCCTTCGATCTGGTACAACTGAATATGAACAAGACGCCACAGCACCAGAGGTGGAAGGCTGTGGGTCGTCTGGGTTTTCCTCACTATTACCGGTATTATGGTCACTAGTTTCGGTCACAATCGCCTCAAAACCTTGATAGTCACCTTCACTGACTCCCCCATCACTGTTAGAACTGTCAATGGGAAATAAAAGTGTCCCAATTCGCCGAGGAGTAAGGTGTTTCTTGCTGCGAGGCATGGTGGACAAAGTGTACTGAAATGGTGTTCCTACAATGCACCACTGGGTGCCCGATTTTTTTCCTACTGCGCACACTCACCCCGCAGACCCATTCTCTCACCCCTAGGCCTACCAGCTGTTTCCAGCTTAATTTGAAGTTGCTAGAATTTACGCGTACTAGTACGGCACCAACCCCTGAACGTAAAACGTACTAGTACAGCACTGACTGTTATGGGTCTATAGGACCCAACATGTATTGCTGTATTTAAGTAACAATTATTCATGAATACCTAATTATATTGAATTAATCACTATTACTGCTTAATAATGTCCTAGGAGCAGGCCACTCTTAGAACTTAAGAAGAAGCTAATCAAGCCTGATTTTCTCAATATGATGGGTTATAGTATACACACACATACACACATTTAAATAAGTAGTTCATAAAGTGTATTTTTTCTTTGTAAAAAGTAATAAGGTGTATGAGAAAAACAAATTATTGTGGGTGCATGTGGAATGTTGGGAATGTTGGACATATGGGGGTAGCTGGCTGGCTCCTCCTTCTTCCCAAGATGGCTCCAGGAAGTTAGTACTAGTGGCTTTCTCTTGTCTTATATTTATTTTCTGGGCAGAATGTGTGTGCCAAGAGGTAAGAGATGTGCTTTAAATTGATGTTACCATCATACTCTGTGATTTACAGTGTGTCAAGACACTGAGGGTTAAAGAAATGCTGAGGAAAAGTGTTAATTGTGGCAAGTGGATCTTGTTCCTGCTATGGGTCACATGTTGTGTATATGATTTGTATAATGTACATGTAAATACAACTTAATATATATTATTTTTTTTTATTGGTAGTTTTAATAACCCAGTACAAGGACTGGTGAAAAGTTTCAGAGACAGCAGCTAACTATCCCCCCATACTAGAACATGTAGTGAGAACCTTGATAACATCAAAGTAAAGGGAAAATAACATAACACCGACCCTGAAAGGGTTAAAGTCCTCCACAATTTGCTCTTCCAAGTCTTGAGGATGAGAAGGAGCATTGTCCATTACAAGGAGGCACTTGAGGCCCAATTTATTTTCAACGAGATATTTCTTCACACTGGGGCCAAACACTTCATTGAACCAATCAAGGAAAATTTCCCTCGTGACCCATGCCTTACTGTTAGCCTTCCACATCACACACAAATTAGCCTTGGCGACACTGCATTTCTTGAACACTCTGGGATTTTCAGAGTGATACACGAGTAAAGGTTTCACTTTGAAATCCCCACTAGCATTACTACACAACATAAGAGTTAGCCTGTCTTTCATAGGCTTGTGTCCTGGCAGTGCCTTTTCCTCCTGTGTAATGTAGGTCCTGTTTGGCATTTTCTTCCAAAACAGGCCTGTTTCGTCACAATTAAACACTTATTCGGGTTTAAATCCTTCAGCCTGTACATAGCTTTTAAATTCATGCACATATTTTTCAGCCGCATATTTGTCTGAACTGGCTGCCTCACCATGCCTTATCACACTGTGTATGCCACTACGCTTCTTAAATCTGTCAAACCAGCCTTTGCTGGCTTTAAATTCGCTCACTTCAGCACACGTTGCAGGCATTTTCTTGACGAGATCATGCAACTGCCTTGCTTTTTCAAATATTATTGCGTGAGTAACACTATCTCCTGCTAATTCTTTCTCGTTGATCCACACCAACAACAAAGTTTCCACATCTTCCAGTATTTCCGATCTCTGTTTTGTGATCATATTTGCACCTTTCGCAAAAACAACTTCCTTGATTTTATTTCCCTTGGCCACGATGGTAGCGATGGTTGTATAGGGTTTGCCATACAGTTTGGCCAGCTCAGCGACATGTACTCCACTTTCATATTTTGCTATTATCTTTTTTTTTCAGTTCTACCGTATTTCTGAGCCTCCTTATCACAGGGCTGGCACTAGGAGATTTCTTTGGGCCCATGGTGGCTTATTTAGCAGTTGCAAGCACTAAAAACAATGGAATAATGACAAAATGTATGGTATGAATGCGTGGGTGGCGGTCACTCGCTGGTAAACAATATCACACTGACTCTGGATGGAGTGTTGGGCAATCCGGGCCATGCATACGCGTCCAGGACGAATTACTTATTCTGAGAGAATCAACTTATACCGAACCAATATTTTTACGGAAAAAGGTAACTTGTTCTGATTTTTACATAATCCGATGCCTACTTAACCCTTTGACTGTTTCGGTCATATATATACGTCTTACGAGCCACTGTTTCAGATGTATTAACCCTTTGGGGGTCCAAGGGGGAGTCTCTGAAACTCGTTCTCAGGGTCCACGAATTAAAAAAAAAAAAAAAAAAAAAATGGAATGATAGAGAATCTTTTTCCGATCATAACGCCACAAAAATTATGAAATTTGATCGAAAACTAACGGAATTATGCTTTCGCGAAGTTAGCGGTAGCCATGACACTTACGCATCCGCGATTTTGCCCAATTTGAGCCCTATTTTCGGCACATTCCAATGTTTCAATCTACTAAAATTATAGCTATTTCGCTAGAACTCCATTTCTTCTATCGATTGAGTACAAGAAACCGCCTATTTACCAATTTCAACTACCCAAAATAGTGGTCAGAAAATGGCAATTTGGCCAATTTCACACAAATTTCAAACGATGCCAATTTCAAAATAGGGTCCAGAGTAAACAAGGCAGACATTCCTGGCACTAAAATAACATGTTCTCTGTTCATTACTCACGTCTCCAGGCCCTTGTTCCATTACTTTTGCTTTCCATTTTGAATTTTTATTCTCACAAAAAAATAGAAGATGTATTGTTATGTATACAACTGCATCATTGTAAAAATGGTATAAATAATATCAGACCACTTGTGCATGAATATTAGACTCGCCAGTTGATGTGTATTGGACACATGGTGTGATTTGTTTACTCTTGAACATCTTCAAAAATCGAACATTTTCCCTACTTTGAGCTCAATTTCAAGGTACTTGTTATTGTCAAAGCAATCAAAATCATCTCTATTTCTGTAATATATCTTCCATTCTATCAAACAAGAACAAGAAAACGAGAATACAACAATAAATACCATACGAAAATAGACAGCAAAGTCGCTGTTTTAAACCAAAAACACGGTCAGAGTTTTTTTTCCTCATTATGCACTGTGGTGCAGGATTTTTTTTATACTGCGCACACTGATCGCACAGACCCATTCTATCACATCTAGGTCTAACAGCCTGTTTCTGCTTGATTTGAGGGTGCAAGAATTTAAGCATACTAGTATGTCAATAACCCCAGTGCGTAAGACGTACTAGTACGACCAAAACCCCGAAAGGGTTAATATGCATAAATTCTAGCAGCCTCAAATCAAGTGGGAGAAAGCTGGTAGGCCCACATGTGAGAGAATGGGTCTGTGTGGTCAGTGTGCGCAGTATAAAAAAAATCGGGCAGCGAGTGGTGCATTGTGGGAAAGCCATTTCAGTAGTCCATGTTCAGCATGCCTAGCGGTAAGAATTACCTGACTTCCCGGCGAATCTGGGACTCTTATGTTCCCCAGTAATAGCTCTAACACAGATGGAAGTGTCTCAGAAGATGAATTTCATTGGTTTTGAGGAGTTTGTGACCGAAAGCAATGCCCAGGATACCAGAAGGAAGGAAGGAAGAAAGAAAGTAAGGAAGTGATGAGAGGAAGGAAGGAAGGAAAGAAGAGATGAGAGGAAGGAAGGAAGAAAAGAAGAGATGAAAGGAAGGAAAGAAGAGATGAGAGGAAGGAAGGAAAGAAGAAGGAAGGAAAGAAGAAAGAAAGAAAGGAAGGAGAGCTGAGAGGAAGGAAGGAACAAAAGAAGGAAGAAAAGAAGGAAGGAATGAAGGAAGAAAGGGAGACATGAAGGAAGAGATGAGAGGGAGGAAGGAAGAGATGAGAGGAAGAAAGGAAGGTGTTATGGGGTATTATGGACTTGTTATGGGGGCTATTGGAACCCAGCATGTATTATTGTAATTAAATAACATGAATACCTAATTATATTGAATTAATCAGAAGTACTGCTTGGGTTGAGTTTAAAAGGCTTGGCCAGCCTTAAAAACTTAAGAGCTGGATTAAACTGATTTTCTCAATATAATAGGTTATATAAATAATGCACACATTTTATTAAGTAATAATTATAAGTTGCATGTCTCATTGTAATAACATAAGATATGTTGAGAGATGTGCAAAGTGAGGTGTTCTTGTTTGAGGGGGAGGAGCTTAGAGAGACTGTTGTTTTCCCACAATCCCTCCTGGAGAAAAACATGGCGGCTGGAGTGAGCTGGTGTTGTAGGTGCTGATTTTAACTTGGCTTCAGGGCTGAATGAGTGCCCAAAAGGTAATGGGGAGGGTTGTAGATCGATGTTACTATGACATTCAGTGATCTTCAGTGTATCAAGACACTGGAGGGTTAAGAAATGTTGAGAAAAAGAGAGTTGAAGGTGGCAGCTGAGCCATGTGCTTTGGGAAAGGCTGATTATATGTTTAGGAGTGGAGACCTGTATATGTATATACTTCTTAATATAGCTCTATTTTTATAATGTTGGTTTAAATAACCTTTGAGAGGAATGTGAAAGGACCAATAAGTTTTCAGATGCAGCAGCTAAACCTGAGTAAGTATCTTTTAGCAAGTCAGCTGGAGCTCAAAGTTTACCTAGTCCATCAAATAATGTTTCAGTTCCTCGAGCACACAGTACTAGTCCTACACCAAACAGTAAAAATACCCTTAAGAATTATACCTGTTACTACTGTAACAAAACGGGACACAAGCAAAAGTATTGCTTTTCTAGACGGCGAGATCAGAAAAGGACACACCCAGTTGCCTGCATTCAGTCTTCAACACAAAGTGTGGAGGAGTCTTTGGGGGGTCTAGACCCCAGGATGCAGGTTTTTGCTAGTAAGTCTACAGTTGCCTTGCATAACGATGTGGGCAGAGTAGAGAACCTGTTGTCCTTGAGGGATGGATGTAGCACCTACTCCTTATTACGTGCTGGGGTGTTACCAGTGTCTAATGATACCAACACTGGGGTAGATATCTTATTGAAGGGTATTACAGGTTCGGCCATAAGAGCACCGGTACACAAATTATGGGTAGAATCCTCTTACCAAGTGGGCTATCTCCCTGTAGGTATTACTGATGAGATTCCCTTTGAAGGAGTTAACCTCTTATTGGGGAATAACGTAATGGGTCTGTTAGGCAGTGAGGAGCCACTAGTGTGGGGAGTACCAGATCCCAAAGTTTGGGAGGAGAAGGCTAGGGAAACCCTGCCAGACCTTTTCCCTGTTGGTGCCATCACAAGAAGTATGTCTCGTGACCAGGCTACCAAGGGTAATCCTGATATTTCTCCTGAGGATGGTGAAGACTTAGGTTTGGAAACCTTATTTTCTGATGTTGAGCTGCAGTCAACAGAAGAAAAGGACGCCCCAACTAGAGTCGAGCCTAATCAGTGCGTGAATCAGGGAGGAGGTGAGAATGAAATAGGGCCTACTATGATGCAATTAATTGCTGCACAGGGGAGTGATGACTCTCTGAAATCAATTAGAGCCTCAGCTGTGACTGAGGAGGAATCTTTACGTTTAAGTAAATGTTTCTATTTCAGGAAAGATATTTTAATGAAGAAGGCACCTGCGATTGCAGCACCAGTAGAAGGAGAGCCAAATTTTTGTCACCAGGTTGTGGTGCCTGAGCCTTATAGAAACCATGTTCTTAGCTTAGCGCACGACACACCTCTAGGTGGCCACCTAGGTATTGCTAAAACGGTATCTAGGGTTTCCAGGCACTTCTTCTAGCCTCGGCTGTGGGAGACGGTAGGGGAATATAAAAAGACCTGTCATACCTGCCAATTTATAGGAAAACCTAATCAGAACATTAAACCTGTTCCCCTTCAGCCCATTTCAGCACCAGGTGAACCCTTCAGCAAGCTGGTAGTGGATGTAGTTGGTCCGCTCCCAAGGACCAGAATGGGAAATAATTATTTGCTAACGATTATTTGTTCCACTACCAGGTATCCGGAAGCAGTCCCTCTACGTAAGATTACAGCTCGTGTAGTCTTAAGGGCTTTGATGAAGTTCTTTTCTCATGTTGGCTTTCCTCGGGAGGTACAAACCGATCAAGGATCTAACTTTACTTCAAGACTATTTAGAAATGTGTTAAAGGGGTTAGAAGTACAGCCTAAATTTTCAACTGCCTATCACCCTCAATCTCAGGAGGTAGTGGAAAGATTTCATCAAACCCTTAAGACCATGATGCGAGCTTATTGCATGGATAACTCTAGTGATTGGGACGAGGGGATTCCCTTTCTTTTGTTTGCCGTGCGGGAAAGCACCCAGGAATCTCTCAGTTTCAGTCCCTTTGAGCTTGTATATGGTCATCCAGTGAGGGGGCCACTTACCGTTCTCAAGGAGCATTGGCTGGGTGGTGCAGATGAGGCTTCCCCGCCGGAAGATGTTATCCATTTCAGGAAACGATTGGACCAGGCGAGACGCATAGCAGTGGACAACCTTAAGGCTAGCCAGAAGTCCATGAAGCAGCGGTACGACCGACGGGCAGCCCCTCGCTCCTTCAGTGTTAAAGAGGAAGTGTTAGCCTTGGAACCAGTTCCAGGACATGCCTTGGCTGCACGTTTTGATGGACCCTTTGTTGTCACAGGCAGGTCTGGGCCTAATTATGTAGTTAAGATGCCTGGCCGGCGCAAGTCAGACAGGATCATGCATATTAACCATTTAAAGCGGTACCATTCTACGGCGGGAGTTGCCGCCATTCAAGTCGAGTGATGATACTGAAAAACTTCCTGTAACGACAGAAGTAAGGCTGTGCAATTCAGCCATCTTGCAAAATCCCTTGGCACACATGAAGGGACTCAGTGTACAGGGAGCTTGTGACTTGGTTCAGTTACTCCAGGAATTTCCGACCTTGTTTGGGGATATTCCTAAAGTCAGTAAATTACCCCCCCATGATGTGGATGTCAGGGAGGCTGTTCCAATAAAGCAAGCTCCTTACCGTATGAACCCAACAAAACAACGACCCATTTCAGGAAACGATTGAACCAGGCGAGACGCATAGCAGCGGACAACCTTAAGGCTAGCCAGAGGTCCATGAAGCAGCGGTACGACCGACGGGCAGCCCCTCGCTCCTTCAGTGTTGGAGAGGAAGTGTTAGCCTTGGAACCAGTTCCAGGACATGCCTTGGCTGCACGTTTTGATGGACCCTTTGTTGTCACAGGCAGGTCTGGGCCTAATTATGTAGTTAAGATGCCTGGCCGGCGCAAGTCAGACAGGATCATGCATATTAACCATTTAAAGCGGTACCATTCTAGGGCGGGAGTTGCCGCCATTCAAGTCGAGAGTGATGATACTGAAAAACTTCCTGTAACGACAGAAGTAAGGCTGTGCAATTCAGCCATCTTGCAAAATCCCTTGGCACACATGAAGGGACTCAGTGTACAGGGAGCTTGTGACTTGGTTCAGTTACTCCAGGAATTTCCGACCTTGTTTGGGGATATTCCTAAAGTCAGTAAATTACCCCCCCATGATGTGGATGTCAGGGAGGCTGTTCCAATAAAGCAAGCTCCTTACCGTATGAACCCAACAAAACAACGACACATGGAGGAAGAGGTGCAATTTCTCCTTGAAAACCAGTTTATAGTGCCTAGCGAGAGTCAGTGGGCATCTCCATGCCTGATGGTTCCCAAACCTGATGGATCCATGCGCATGTGCACTGACTATCGCAGAGTAAATGAGGTAACGAAGGCTGACTGTTACCCTTTGCCACGCATGGATGATGTGATTGATGCAGTGGGAGGGGCAAAGTTTGTGAGTAAACTGGACTTACTTAAAGGGTATTATCAGATACACAGCGAGCAAAGGAAATTTCAGCCTTCGTCACTCCAGATGGGTTATTTCAATATAATGTACTCCCCTTCGGGCTAAGAAATGCCCCTGCCACCTTCCAACGTCGGATAAATACTGTAATAAGGGGGTTGGATGGTGTACGGGCCTACTTAGATGACATTGTGGTGTTCAGTAGTCAGTGGGATACTCACTTAGTAAGATTACGGAAATTGTTTGAATGTCTGGCCCAAGCCAACTTAACCATTAATATGAGTAAAAGTGAGTTTGGCCAAGCAAGTGTACAGTTCCTAGTTTATGTAGTTGGTCAGGGCAAAGTGGCCCCAATTAATGCTAAAGTGAAGGCCATTGTAAATTTTCCTAGGCCGCAAAATCGGAAAGCAGTGATGAGGTTCCTGGGCATGGTGGGTTATTACAGACGCTTCTGTCCCAACCTTTCCCAAGTAACGTCACCACTGACAACCTTGACCAGTCCCAAAGTTCAGTTTAACTGGGACAGCAAATGTGACAGGGCTTTTGAACATGTGAAACTGTTATTAGGGAATGCTCCTATTTTGAAAAGTCCTGAGTTTGAATGCCCTTTTTCCCTACAAGTGGATGCTAGTGATGTAGGGGTAGGTGCAGTGTTGTTGCAGGGTGATGAGAATTAGAGCCTGCAACCAGTCTGTTACCACTCAGCCAAATTAAAAAAGCATCAACGTGGTTATGCAACTGTGGAGAAGGAATCTTTAGCCTTGGTGTTGGCTGTACAAAAATTTGAGGTTTATCTCAGTGCTTCCCCACATCCTGTAGTAGTGTATAGTGACCATAATCCTCTGAGGTTTTTGCAGAGAATGAGAAATCACAACCAAAGACTCTTGAGATGGGCTTTGTTCCTGCAACCTTTCAATTTGGAAGTTAAATATATAAAAGGCTCAGAAAATGTGGTTGCTGATGCACTTTCTAGATGTCTCATGTAGATAAATGGTGCATGCTTAGTACATAGTGTTTGTCTTGTGCTGACCTTGTTGTTTTTGCAGTGGTGAACTCTTGGCGGGCCTGAGTGCTCCCTACCAGCCATTCAACTGTGAAGGAGATGGTTGAAGCCAGACAAGAAAGGGAGTCAGGGTATCAAATATTGTGAGTTGAGGCGGAGTTGACAACCTCCGGTGACATGAGAAGTCCAGGGAGGTATGTTGTTTGTGTCTTGGTGTGCTCTAAGTACGAAACGGTCCAACGGTTGCCTGAGTGGTCCCTTGTATCTCCTCCATGTACTATAGCAGTTCCTCCTTATAAGGTTGGAGGATCTGTATGGAGTGAGGTCCTTGGAAGATGGGGGTACGTACCTGACCATTTTAAGGATTTTGGGTGTTGACTGGAGAGTCTCACTTTTTGGTTCGGCCACCACGTAAGAGACACCTTGACATGTTTTTGTGAAGTTTCTGCCTGGGGTATACCTGACTGCTCTGGGTTTGGCTCTACTCTCATCTCCTGATCAGGAAGATGCCATCCTGGAGTACCAGTTGCCTGCTGGATTTACCGCAGCGGAGGCACAGGCCTGTCAGTGCTGGCTTTCACAGTGGGCTTTGTGTGTAGTCCTTGCATTGTGAAAATGTATTATGTTGATAACCACTAAAGTAGTTAATGGTTACACCCTTCAGTATGTGGATGTGGTTGAACTGTTTTTCTAATAACCTCTGCACTCTGTTCTAGTATTGTTCCATTCACGGGTTTTGTATGGTGTATGGTAAGGGCGAAATTGCATGTTTTTTCGGGGAAGGTTCAGTGGAGCCATGAGATTTGTAGATTGCCATGTTGTATGTCACCTTGTTGTATAACTGTACAGTGAAGAGTAATTATGGTGCTGTGGTATATGTAAAACCTCTAGTAGTGTTACTACCACCTTTAGGCTAAGACCTTATTTTTCCCTAGCCGTATCCTGCGGGACACTGCTAGCTTTTGTGAGACTCCGTCTTTATAAGACTCCGTCTGGAGGTGGGGGTGTTATGGCGTATTATGGACTTGTTATGGGGGCTATTGGAACCCAGCATGTATTGTTGTAATTAAATAACATGAATACCTAATTATATTGAATTAATCAAAAGTACTGCTTGGGTTGAGTTTAAAATGCTTGGCCAGCCTTAAAAACTTAAGAGCTGGATTAAACTGATTTTCTCAATATAATAGGTTATATAAATAATGCACACATTTTATTAAGTAATAATTATAAGTTGCATGTCTCATTGTAATAACATAAGATATGTTGAGAGATGTGCAAAGTGAGGTGTTCTTGTTTGAGGGGGAGGAGCTTAGAGAGACTGTTGTTTTCCCACAATCCCTCCTGGAGAAAAACATTGCGGCTGGAGTGAGCTGGTGTTGTAGGTGCTGATTTTAACTTGGCTTCAGGGCTGAATGAGTGCCCAAAAGGTAATGGGGAGGGTTGTAGATCGATGTTACTATGACATTCAGTGATCTTCAGTGTATCAAGACACTGGAGGGTTAAGAAATGTTGAGAAAAAGAGAGTTGAAGGTGGCAGCTGAGCCATGTGATTTGGGAAAGGCTGATTATATGTTTAGGAGTGGAGACCTGTATATTATATGTATATACTTCTTAATATAGCTCTATTTTTATAATGTTGGTTTAAATAACCTTTGAGAGGAATGTGAAAGGACCAATAAGTTTTCAGATGCAGCAGCTAAACCTGAGTAAGTATCTTTTAGCCTATAAATGTCCTCCTTTTACCCTAAGACCTTTTAAGTAAATACCCTATGCTAGTACATGTAGAACCTTGATGATAAATTAGAGAAAATAACATAACAGAAGGAAATAAGTAAGAAAGGAATGAAGGAAGAAAGGAAGCTAGGAAGGAGGTTGTGGGTAGTGGTATAATATGTCATTTTGACAGCTGCCTTACCCTGACTCAGCAAATTTAAATGTCCACACACACACACAGCTTCAAGTGCTAAGGGAAGTTGATGGAAAGTGTCCAGTCATTATATGTGTGTGTATATATTATAGAACAATAGTAATAAACAATTTTTTGCATTGTTGGTTTGTGTAAACAAGTTCTGTAAACAATATAATGATAATAATGTTTGTGCAGTTATTGTGTTGCATACGAATGTATATATGTACACAGCACCTTACTTTGGTCATACAGGCCACATAAGTTACAGTGGACCCTTGGTTTTCGTTCACCTAAAAACTCGAACAATTATGTAAATGTATTTTCGTAAGTGCTTTTGTAAGTGTACTTTTGGGGGTTCTGAAATGACTAATCTAATATACATTTGTCCTTATGGAAACAAATTCGTTTGGTAACGAAAACCGAGGGTCCACTGTACAGTGGCCCCTCGGTTTTTGCCAAAAAATTGTTCCAGAATGCTGCTCAAGTGCCATTACCGAACGAATTTACTTCCTTAAGAAATAATGTCATGTAGGTTAGTCTATTTCAGACCCCCAAAAATACACTTGCAACAGCACTTACGAAAATACACTTACATAAATGCTCGAGTTTGGAGATGCACGAAAACTGAGGGACCACTGTACGTACTTGGAAAAAAAAAATAGTATTGGAAAATACAAGAAACCTTCGAATGGGAGTAAATATAAGTGTACCTGTGAGCAGCATGCGCCGCTGTTGCCATATGCAGCTCATTTTCTGCCAACTTTACGCCTCCATATCTCAGTAAGTATTAATTGCAAAAAAAAAAAAAAATTAGGATAAAAACAATCAGAAAAATAATCATAACATTTTGATAAGAAAAAATGTTTTTTTTTTTTTTTCGAATATTTTGCGACAACAGGAGAGCACTCAGGATTGGGGGTTGCGACAGTCAAAGGGTTAATCCGGGGGTCCACTGTATTTTGAAAAAAAAAAAAAAAATTTAGTTTTTTTTATAGAAATAAAGAGCACATTTTTCTAAGTGTTATAGGATAAAAAAAAATTTAGAGTCAGTACTTACCGAGATATGAGGCTGAGAAGTTGGCACTGAATGCTCACCTGACGGCAACATCGAGTCCTGCCGCTTGGAGAAGTGTTGCCGATATACCTTTTTTTCTCATTTTTATATTATTTTATATAATTTTTATGTTCTGATAATTACAATTTATAGTAGTTCTTTGTTCTAACACTAATATTAGGTACTGAAATTGTACTCAAATTGTCACAAACACACTGACAGGTGGACATTTACACCTGCTTTGGTCATTTCCTATTGTCTAGGAATATATACAAACTATTTATAGGTCCCAGCAATGTTTTGGATACGTGGGAGTATATAATAATAATTTTAATAATAAGAATAATAATAAGTTCCCTTGAAGCATGATGTAAGACAAGTCAGTCCACTGCTGACAGCGATAAGATAAGTTAAGATAAATGGTGACATTTGATGAGTGTATGCGAGGGTGCAGTGATAAGAGGTGACATTTGATGAGCATTCGCCCTCTGTTTTCACTGTTACACAAACATATTTGTCTGTCTGTCTGTCTGTCTGTCTATCTGTCAAGCTCTCTGTCTATCTGTCTGTCTGTCAAGCTCTCTGTCCATCTGTCTGTCAAGCTCTCTGTCTATCTGTCTGTCAAGCTCTCTGTCTATCTTTCTGTCAAGCTCTCTGTCTATCAAGCTCTCTGTCTGTCTGTCCATTTAGTGTCTAGCTCTCCCATCTCAGAGAGAGTCACTCCTGAACCAACAGCTATTACACCCGACTGTGTCGTCACATCTGGTTCCTGAGCAAGTGTAAATACGTATTTGCCAGTCATGTTTACACATTATATCTACAAGCAGAGTATAGCACTTTGTCTGGATTTTTTGGGATATCCTAGGAATTTTACACTATGTATAATTGTATTTATGTGTACCTGTGAGACAGAGATAGACAGAGTCAGATAGAAATAGATAGACAAAGACAGACAGACAAAGATAGACAGAGACACTACATACATTTTCTCTCACCCAAGCCCAGACATACTAGCCAACACTGTAAATGCTGAATTGCAGAAAATATCTACCTGGATGATGACTAACAAACTTACTCTCAATATTGATAAAACCTATTTCATTCAGTTTCGAAACAGAGCTACAAATGTACCACTTAACATAATGATAAACGGGTCCCTTATCACTAAACTCACAGAGGGAAAATTCTTAGGAATCCATCTTGACAGTGGCCTCAAATTTCAGACACATATACTACAACAAATTTCCAAGAAAGTCTCCAAGACCGTGGGAATACTATCCAAGATACGGTACTATGTTCCACAACCAGCTCTCCTTACCCTATATCACTCACTCATTTACCCCTACCTTACCTATGGAATCTGTGCATGGGGCTCAACAACAATAACTTATCTCAGACCATTAATAACACAACAAAAGGCTGCAGTCAGAATGATGATAAATTCACACTCCAGACTACTTACTCCACCAATATTAAAAAATCTAAACTTACTCACCAAACAAGACATCCATACTTTTTACTGTGCCTATTACATACATAGAACACTAAACTCAAATATTAACCCACCACTCAAACTTCTCCTTACCAACCTTAACAGGACATATGACCATAACACAAGACACAGATCACTCCTCAACGTTCCCCGTGTCCATCTAACACTATGCAAAAACTCAATGCACATTAAAGGCCCGAAAATTTGGAATTCATT
The DNA here is from genome assembly GCA_009830355.1 of Cherax destructor. NCBI lineage: Eukaryota > Metazoa > Arthropoda > Malacostraca > Decapoda > Parastacidae > Cherax > Cherax destructor. The sequence continues at coordinate 20,643 of WNWK01021385.1, forward strand.
ACCTGTGATTGCCAAAGAAACAATCCTGTACCTCAATTCAAAATGCTGCTAAAAAACCACCTTCTCACCCAAACTTAAGTGCACAATATTTAACATTACCAACAAAGTTGATTAATCACTTAAATGTAAAAACCTGTTATAAATAATGCATACTGAGCTAACTCTGTTTCTATAGCATTAACAAATAAAAAAATCCACTCTCTTGTACTCTTTGTAACTCATCTAATACAGTGAACCCCAGGTGCTCGACGGCGTCGGAGCTCGGCCAAATCGGTGTTCAACGTTTTTTTTTACAATATTTTTGACTTGGAGTTGGGCGAGTAGGCTATCCGTCCCGGACGCATACATGTGTGGCCGTGGCCCAGCTGGGCGCCCAGGCACTCAGTGTGTTATTGTTTACAAGCGAGCAAACACTACCCACGCACCACCCACGCATTCATACCATATATATTGTCATTATTCCAGTGTTTTTAGTGCTTGCAACTGCTAAATAAGCCACCATGGGCCCCAAGAAAGCTCCTAGTGCCAAGCCTGTGGTAAAGAATGTCAGAAATACGGTAGAATTGAAGAAGGAGATGATAGCAAAATATGAAAGTGGAGTGCGTGTCACTGAGCTGGCCAGGCTCTATCGCAAATCCCATTCAACCATCTCTTCCATTTTGGCCAAGAGAAAGGAAATAAAGGATGCTGTTGTTGCGAAAGGTGCAAGTATGGTCACAAAACAGAGATCTCAAGTGCTGGAACAAGTGGAAACTTTGTTGTTGGTGTGGATCAACGAGAAACAGTTAGCAGGAGATAGTGTTACGCTGGCAATAATATGTGAAAAAGCAAGGCAGTTGCATGATGATCTCGTCACGAAAATGCCTGCAACGAGTGCTGAAGTGAACAAATTTAAAGCCAGCAAAGGCTGGTTTGACAGATTTAAGAAGCGAAGTGGCATACATAGTGTTGTGAGGTATGGTGAGGCTGCCAGTTCTGACAAAAGTGCTGCTGAAAAATATGTGCAAGAATTCCAATACCTAGAGGCTGAACAATTCAAACCCCAACAAGTGTTCAATTGTGACGAAACAGGCCCGTTTTGGAAGAAAATGCCAAACAGGACCTACATTACAAAGGAGGAAAAGGCACAGCCAGGACATAAGCCTATGAAAGACAGGCTAACTCTCATGATGTGTGCTAATGCCAGTGGTGATTGCAAAGTGAAGCCTTTACTAGTGTATCATTCTGAAAATCCCCGAGTGTTTGGCAGATGCGGTATCACCAAGTCTAATTTGTGTGTGATTTGGAAGTCTAACAAAAAGGCATGGGTCACTAAGGAAATTTTCCTTCATTGGTTCAAAAACGTGTTTGGCCCCAGTGTGAAGAAATATCTCGAGGAAAATAATTTGCCACTTAAGTGCCTCCTGATAATGGACAATGCTCCTGGTCATCCTCCAGACTTGGCAGAGGAAATTGTGCAGGGCTGTGAGTTCATCAAAGTGAAGTTCTTGCCCCTTAATACCATTCCTCTCCTTCAGCCCATGGACCAGCAGGTCACTTGCAACTTTAAAAAACTCTACACCAAAGAAATGTTTCAAAAGTGCTTTGATGTGACCACAGACATGGATATGACCCTAAAAGAGTTTTGGAAAGATCATTTCCATATCCTGCATTGTGTAAAGCTTATAGGTAAGGCTTGGGAGGGAGTGACTACCAGGACTTTGAACTCTGCCTGGAGAAAATTGTGGCCAGATTTTGAAGGTTTTGGGGCTGAGCCTCAGAACCCTGAGCCTGAACCTGTTGTGCAAGAAACTGTGGAACTGGGCAAGTCCATGGGGTAGGATGTTTGTACCCAGGATGTGGAATAGTTGGGAGAGGAGCACAATGAAGAGTTAACCACTGAAGATCTGCAAGAGCTTCAACAGCAACAACAGACCACAGTTCAGGAAAATGGTCCAGAGGAGGAGGAGGAGGTGAAACCGAGATGGAAGAAGGTGCCTTCTTCAAGGATTATGGAGATCTGTGCCAAATGGGCTGATGTGCAAGGCTTTATGGATGATTATCACCCTAACCAAGATGTTGCACGCCATGTATGCGACATGTTTAATGACAATGTCTTGTTACATTTTAGGGACATTTTAAGAACCCAGACTAGAGCTCCTGGACATTTTGTTAGGAGGTCAGTGACTCTCAACCGTCTAGCTGAAGACCCAGAAAGACTTGGTACCCGTATTTATGGGATTCCCCCTTCAAACACTAATTCTCCATTTCTTCCCCCTCCGTCCTCACACATCAACAACTCTTCAATAAATGTAAGTGACATGTTATGTACATTTATTTCTTAATTTATAAAATTGTGTTTAATTTATTGTCAAAAAGTCTAAAAATATTTTATTTAATACTTTGGATGTCTGGAATGGATTAATTTTATTTCCATTTTCTATGGGAAAATAGAATCGAGTTCGACCAAACGGCGTCATGGGCCTCTGTGACCGTTACGCGGCCGGGGCTCATTGTACAACACAGTGGACCCCAGTGTCGTCCTGCCAAACTGCTTTTATGTAGTGTATTTTTAAATGCTTTTGTAAGTGTATTTTTGGGGTCTAAAGGACTATTTACTTACATTATTCCATAGGGAAATAAATTCGTTTGGTAATGGCACTTGAACAGCATTCTGGAACAAAAAAATCACGAAAACCGGGGGTCCACTGTAATTGTTTTAATTTGTTTGATCTGATTTAAATAATTGCATTGCTGCAATTAATAAATTATTACAGTGGTACCTCGACTTACGATATTAATCCGTCAGAGAGGGCATATCTTAAGACGAAACAATCGTAACACGAATCAATTTTCCCCATAAGAAATAATGGAAATAAATTTAATCCGTCCAAGACTTCCAAAAGTAGTTAAATAAAATATTTTTTAGAACTTTTGGACATTAAATAATAAATAATTGAATAAAGAATACATAAATACACATGCAAATATTGTACAATAACATGTCACTTACATTTATTGAAGAGTTGTTGATGTGTGGAGGACGGGAGGAGGGAGAAGGTGGAGTAGTATGCTAGTGTTTGAAGGGGAATCCCTTCCATTAACACTGCAGGTACCAAGTCCTTTTCTGGGGTTACTTCCCTTTTTCTTTGAATGCCACTAGGACCAGCTTGAGAGTCACTAGACCTCTTTCTAACCACAAATTTGTCCAGGGAGCTCTGTGTCTGGCGATTCTTTAACACATCCCTGAAATGACACACCACTGTGTCATTGTACAGGTTGCCAGCACGGCCTGCAACAGCATGGTTAGGGTGATATTCATCCATAAATGCTTGCACATCACTCCATTTGGCACAGATCTCCCTAATCCTTGAAGAAGGCACATTCTTCCATTTTTGTTCCACCTCCTCCTCCTCCTCTGAACCATTGTCCTGACCTCTGCTCTCTTGTTCCAGTTGCTGTTGAAGCTCTTGCAGATCTTCAGTGGTTAGCTCTTCCTTGTGCTCCTCCACCAACTGTTCCACATCCTCACCACTCACCTCTAACCCCAAAGACTTGCCCAATTCACAATTTCTTCCAAAACAGGCTCAGGCTCAGGCTCAGGGTTCTGAGGCTCAGCCCCAAAACCTTCAAAATCCCTCTCTAGGACACAGTCTGGCCACAATTTTCTCCAGGCAGAGTTCAAAGTCCTGGTAGTCACTCCCTCCCAAGCCTTACCTATAAGGTGTACACAATGCAGCATATGGAAATGTTTTTCCAAAATTCTCTTAGGGTTATGTTCATGTCTGTGGTCACATCAAAGCACTTTTGAAACATTGCTTTGGTATAGAGTTTTTAAAGTTGGAAATGACCTGCTGGTCCATGGGCTGGAGGAGAGGAGTGGTATTAGGGGCAAGAACTTCACTTTGATGAATTTAAACTCCTCCACAATTTTCTCTACCAAGTTTGGAGGATGACAAGGAGCATTGTCCATTATCAGGAGGCACTTAAGTGGCAAATTATTGTCCAATAGATATTTCTTCACACTGGGGCCAAACACTTCATTGAACCAATCTAAGAAAATGTCCTTTGTGACCCAAGCCTTTTGTTAGACTTCCACATCACACACAAGTTAGACTTGCTGACACCGCATCTGCCAAACACTCGGGATTTTCAAAAAGATACACTAGTAAAGGCTTCACTTTGCAATCACCACTGGCATTGGCACAAAGCATCAAAGTTAGCCTGTCTTTCATAGGCTTATGTCCTGGCTGTGCCTTTTCCTCCTGAGTAATGTAGGTCCTGTTGGGCATTTTCTTCCAAAACAGGCCTGTTTCATCACAATTAAACACTTGTTGGGGGAGGAATTGTTCAGCCTCTATGTACTCTTGGAATTCAGGCACATATTTTTCAGCCGCACTTTTGTCACAACTGGCTCCCTCACCATGCCTCACAACACTATGTATGCCAGTACGCTTCTTAAATTTTTGAAACCAGCCTCTGCTGGCTTTAAATTCGCTCACTTCACTCGTTGCAGGCATTTTCTTAAGGAGATCATCATGCAACTGCCTTGCTTTTTCACATACAGTCATCCCTCGGTTTTCGGTTTTAATCCGTTCCAGATGGATCGGCTAAAACCAAAATCGGCGAAAACCAAAACTATTTTCCCCATAAGAAATAATGGAAATTCAATTAATCCGTTTCAGAAACCCAGAAGTTTGGAAAAAAAAAAATTTGGGGGCCTTAGAGATAGATTTACATGCACAAATGAATGAAATGAATGTGGCACTTACCCTTACTGAAGACTGATGTTGTTGGATGGAAGAGAGATAGGAGGGGAGAGGGTAGAAACCCTACTTTTTGGAAGGGAATCCCTCCATAAGGACTCTAGGTACCAAGTCCTCATCTGGGGTCACTTCCCTTCTTTGTCTTTTAATCCCACTAGGACCAGCTTGTGATTCACTGCACACCTGTGGCACTAAATATCTCTCCAGAGAGCTCTGTATCTGGCGGCTCTTTAAAATGTCCCTAAAATTTGACATGGAATTGTCATTGTAAAAGTAGCCAGCACGGATTGCAACATCTTTGTCAGGGTGATGTTCCTCCACAAATGATTGCACCCTACTCCACATTGCACCAATCTCCTTAATCTCTGAAGAAGGCACCTTACATCTTTCTTCCTCCACTGAAGCAATTTCCTCAGATCTGTTTTGTTGTTGTTGCAGCTCAAGCTCTTGCAGCTCTTCAGTGGTTAGATCTTCATTGTGGTCCTCCACCAACTCTTCCACATCCTCTCCATTCACATCCAACCCCATAGAAGTCCCCAATTCCACAATACTTTCCACAACTTCCATAGGCTCATCAGGGTTAGCTTCAAACCCTTCAAAATCCCTCTCTTGTACACAATCTGGCCACAACTTTCTCCAAGCAGAGTTCATCGTCCTGGGGGTCACTCCTGCCAAGCTTTATCTATAAGGCCTATGCAATGGAAGATATCGAAGTGACCCTTCCAGAACTCTTTAGGTCAATCTAGTGTCTGAGGTTACATCAAAGCACCTTTGAAACATTGCTTTGGTGTACAGTTTTTTAAAGTTTGCAATGACCTGCTGGTCCATGGGCTGGAGGAGAGGAGTGGTGTTAGGAGGCAAGAACTTCACTTTTACAAATCTGAATTCCTTAGACATTTGGTCTTCCAAGTCTTGAGGATGACCAGGAGCATTGTCCATTACCAGGAGGCACTTAAGTGGCAATTTATTCTCCAATAGATATTTCTTCACACTGGGGCCAAACACTTGATTAAACCATTCCAGGAAAATTTCCCTAGTGACCCATGCCTTAGCATTAGACTTCCAAAACACACACAATTTACTCTTGTCAACACTGTATTTGCCGAACACTCTGGGATTTTCAGAGTGATACACGAGTAAAGGCTTCACTTTTAAATCCCCACTAGCGTTCCCACATAACATAAGAGTTAGCCTGTCTTTCATAGGCTTGTGTCCTGACATTGCCTTTTCCTCCTGTGTGATGTAGGTCCTCCTTGGCATTTTCTTCCAAAAGAGGCCTGTTTCGTCACAATTAAACACTTGTTGGGGTTTAAATTCTTCTGCCTGTACATATTGTTTAAACTCGCGCACAAATTTTTCAGCCCCATCTTTATCTGAACTGGCACCCTCACCATGCCTTACAACACTGTGTATGCCAGTTTGCTTCTTGAAGTTTTCGAACCAGCCTTTGCTGGCCTTAAATTCATCAACCTCAACACTGGTTCCAGGCATTTTCTTTACAAGATCGGCATGCAACAGCCTTGCTTTTCACATATGATGGATTGCACAACACTATCACCCGCTAGCAGTTTTTGGTTTATCCACACCAATAACAATTTCTCCATATTTTCCATTGTTTGTGATCTCTGTTTCGTTATCGTATTCACCCCTTTCGCAACATTAGCTTCCGTGATTTCCTTTCTCTTTGCCACAATGGAACTGATGGTTGATGGGTTTTTCTTGTATATCCTGGCGAGCTCGGCAATACGTACACCACTATCATATTTTTCTATTATTTCTTTCTTCAGTTCTATTGTGTTCCTCACTTTCTTTACCAAAGAACTGGCACTAGGAGCTTTCTTTGGGCCCATGGTAGCTTATTTAGTAGTCACACACAATAATCAAGGGCCAAAAACAATGAATTGTTAATAAATGTTTTGTATAAACTCCTGGGGAGATGTTCACTCAAGCGTAAACAATGCTAGACTGCGTGGCAATGTGCGTGGGAGGTGCGTGGGTGGCGGGCCTACGGCCTTTGTATGTGCGCGGCACTAGTGGACAGGTCCCATACGATCGGCGAAAACTAAAATAATTGGCGAAAACTGAGCCAAATTTTCCCTGAAAAAAGTCGGTGAAAACCAAAATCGGCGATAACTGGGACAAGCGAAAACCGAGGGATGACTGTATTATTCCCTCCGAAACAGTATCTCCTGCTAACTGTTTCTCGTTGATCCACACCAACAACAACCTTTCCACATTTTCCAGCACTTGTGGTCTGTGTTTTGTGATCACAGATGCACCTTTTGCAACAACAGCTTCCTTGATTTTACTTAAATATTTCTTATCCACAATGGTAGAGATGGTAGAATAGGGTTTACCATACAGCCTGGCCAGCTCACTGATACGCACTCCACTTTCATATTTTTCTATTATCTCCTTCTTCACTTCTATCGTACATATATTTCTGTTCCTCTTTGCCACAGGCTTAGCACTAGGATCTTTCCTTGGACCCATGGTAGCTTATTTAGCAGTTGCAAGCACTAAAAACAGTGGAATAATGACAATATACTGGTATGAATGCGTGGGTGTGGGTGGGTGGTCGCTCTCGCTTGTAAACAATAGCACACTGACGCTCCCTGGAGTGCGCGCTCAGCTGGGCTCCAAGCAAACAGGTCCGGTACGAAAGGCGTAAGACGAATCAATCAACGGATGTCGCATTCAAATTTCTTACGTTATAAGTAACGGATATCAAATATAACGTAAGATGATAACAACGTAAGTCGAGGTACCACTGTATGTTCAACTTATATTCAAATTTCACAACTTAAATACACAATCATACTTTTGTAAATTATCAACAATAATTTTTTACCATGAATGCCCACAATGCTCAGCATATTAGGGGCTTTTTGGCAAGTACACCCCATTTATACCTAGAACTATGTAGTACAGTGGTCCCTCGGTTTTCGCCAAAAATTTGTTCCAGAATGCTGCTCAAGTGCCATTACCGAACGAATTTACTTCCTTAAGAAATACGTAATGTCACGTAGGTTAGTCTATTTCAGACCCCCAAAAATACACTTGCAACAGCACTTACGAAAATACACTTACATAAATGTTAGAGTTTGGAGATGCACGAAAACCGAGGGACCACTGTACATCTTTGTATCATGTCTAAATAAAAATCATTATTATTATTATCATCATTATTATTATTATTATAGATAGACAGAGATAGACACAGATACAGACAGACGGAGCCAGCCTGCCTGCTGAACACGTATTACACGTTCCAGAATTGTTTCTCTTTACTTAGGGCATAGGTTATAAGACATTCTGAAAGGATGTTGCACAAATGTTACACATGGGTTATTATCGAGGTTTTTGACATTTCCTTGACCACTTATGGCCACATCCATCTCAAAGCCATTAAACTTGGGGTCAATATCACTTTCCCCTTAACCTTTAAACTGTCCAAACGTAGATATACGTTCGCGTGCGTACTGCCCCGAACGTAGATCTATGTTTTTTTCAAATGCTTTTAACCTTGCCACGATAAGCCTGAGTTGCCTAGAGATTAGAGAATAGGTCTGTGCACTCATTGTGTGCAGTATTACAACAAGTGGGAATGACAAACAAAATGCACTCTTCATTTTAAAGAAAAAGGACAATTTATTTTTTTCTCAAAATAGTCGGTCAGCAACGCACGTGAACGTATATTTACGTGTGGACAGTTTAAGGGTTAAAATGGAAGAGTTAATACTACATGAAATTAGTGAATCCCAGGTGTTTGCCGCTCTGTTTGCCCTAGCTGGCGCTCAATTGAACTGGTGCTCCCACAAGGTACTAAGTGGTCCCAGATTTTTTTAATACAGCGCACACCGAGTGTTAAGACCCATTATATACTGACCAGGCATCTCAGGCCAATCGTGAGAAATTTGGAGGCAGGAAAAATAAAACGTAAATATACGTTTGGGACAGTAACGGTACTAACGTATACGTATATACGTTTGGACCGTTTATGGGCTAAGCCATTGGCTTAAGCCGGTGGGTGAAATGGACCTGCCTCACATGGGCCAGTAGGCCTGCTGTAGTGTTCCTTCTTTCTTATGTTCTTATGAGATGCATTTGGCAGGTCACTAGTGTAAAGAAAGAATAACAGCAGGCCAGGACACTGCCTTGATGAACCCCAAATGTTAATGAATAACACAGTTGATGTACTGTAGTGCCATTTACAGCCACATGATAGTATAGTGGTACCTCGGTTAACAATATTTTTTCGTTCCAGAATGCTGTTCAAGTGCCATTACCAAACAAATTTATCCCCATAAGGAATAATGTAAAATAGACTAGTCCTTTTAGACCCCCAAAAATACACTTACAAAAGCATTTAAAAAAATAAACTTACATAAAAGGGCGAGTTTGGGGACCATCGTTAACCGAGGTACCACTGTATTTATTATCAAGGTAGAATTTGATGATATAGTGTATATTTTTTGTAGATTAATAAAAAGACTTAAAGAAAATCTTGATTTTTTAAACATTTGTAAATCGTAATAAACATGGATCTCAGCCTATCAAAAATACTACTTATCATTATGTTGACCATGAATTTTTTACCTAAATGTTTTTAGAACACTTGAGTACATACAGCAATTTTTACATATAGATAAGATAATCTCTATCATAAGGACTTAAATTGAAGATTTCTCACCTGGTACTTAGTAGTAATGGCTAGTGTAGCTGTAGTGTTGACAGGTTTGAGAACGGGCAGCTTTACATGTTGACCTGTACCTTGCAGACTGAACACACTGAAACTTCCTAAATTCAGTGACCATGGCAATTTGTCTCGCTCTGAACTCAAGATGATTTAAAAAAAAAAAAAAAAACAAGGAGTCAAAATTTAATAATTCACATATCCAAACTTAAATACTAGAAAATTACATTCAAAATTTCATGGGTTGCAAATGCTGCAGAGAGGAGGAGGCTGGAGGCAGTGGAGATGTCCTGTCTAAGGGCAATGTGTGGTGTAAATATTATGCAGAAAATTCGGAATGTGGAAATTAGGAGAAGGTGTGGAGTTACTAAAAGTATTTGTCAGAGGGCTGAAGAGGGGTTGTTGAGGTGATTTGGTCATTTAGAGAGAATGGATCAAAGTAGAATGACTTGGAGAGCGTATAAATCTGTAGGGGACGGAAGGCAGGGTAGGGGTCGTCCTAGAAAAGGTTGGAGGGAGGGGGTAAAAGAGGTTTTGTCGGCGAGGGGCTTGGACTTCCAGCAAGCATGTGTGAGCGTGTTAGATAGGAGTGAATGGAGACGAATGGTTTTTGGGACCTGACGAACTGTTGGAGTGTGAGCAGGGTAACATTTTGTGAAGGGATTCAGGGAAACCAGTTAATTGATTTAGTTGGACTTGAGTCCTGGAAATGGGAAGTACAATGCCTGCACTTTAAAGGAGGGGTCTGGGATAGTGACAGCTGGGAGGGACTATTCTCAGCTGTCGTATCTGAGCGCCTCTGCAAAGACAGTGATTATGTATGAGTGTGGTGAAAGTGTTGAATGATTATGAAAGTATTTTCTTTTTGGGGATTTTCTTTCTTTTTGGGTCACCCTGCCTTGGTGGAGGACAGCCGACTTGTTGAAAAAAAAAATTATTATTATTAATTTGTGAAGGGATTCAGGGAAACTGGGTAGCTGGACTTGAGCCTGCACTCTAAAGGAGGATGGGGGGATATTTACTGTTTATAGCAACATTTAAACTGTTGTATGTGTGTCCCTCTGGCAAGACAGTGACAAAAAATTCAAGAAACACAAAATTTAAGAAATGCCAATTTCAAAATAGGGCCCAGAATAAACAATGCAGACATTATTGGCATAAAAATAACATTTTTGCTTTTCATTAGTCACGTCTCCAGGCCCCTCTTATGTTAGGTTTGCATTCCATTAAAATTTACCCAATATCATACCGTGCAAATAAAAATGGCAGGATTATCATCGAGTTTGCCTTAGAATGGTTTGAAAAGTTTTATGTGCCAGAAGCCAGAGCACACTGCACATCTGTAGGCCTACTGGAAGATAAAAGTATTCTTCTTATTCTGGACAACTGTTCAGCTCACCCCAAAGCTGAACTCCCGTGTATGAAAAAATGTTTATAGTGTATTTGCCACTAAACTGTGCATCACTTATCCAAGACCAAGACCGAGGAATACTGCACTCTGTGAAGGCTAAGGATCATTCGCTTTTTGAGAAACGTAAATAGATGTGGTAAGTCTGTGAAAAACCTGTAGAGACATTCATTAAAAAAATTAACTTGAAAAACAAGATTTGGTTAGTTGCTAATGCCTGGAAGATGGTAAAAGCATCAACACTAGAGAAAGACTGGCATAAGTTGAGGCCGGCCTTAATGTTTGATAATACACTTGATGAAAACCTTTGCTGACCTTACAGGATTTCACCTCTCAAAGGAGAAAGAAGTTGTTCATGAATTGCTTGAATATGCAAAGTGTTATGGAAGCTATTGTCAAGAATATAACAAGTAGAATTAATAAAGAAAATCTGGCAGAATAGATGAATGTCAACAAAGATATACCTGTTGTTTGTCACTGTACTGATGCTGAAATTATAGACATTGTTCTGAAGCCTGATAAAATAAATGAAAGTGACGAAGATAACAGTAATGAAGATAAAACATATGTAGAAGAAAGATTTACTATTGATAAATTAATTCAATTATCAGGTGAATTAATCAAAGGGCTAGACCAACATTTCTTCATGACAGAACAAGAGCTAATGAAAAATAAACACATAAGCAGTATAATGTGATCCTTTATTGACACGTTTCGCCACGCAGTGGCTTTATCGAGTCACAGACAGATCTGTCTGTGACTCGATAAAGCCACTGCGGCGAAACGTTGTCAATAAAGGATCACATTATACTGCTTATGTGTTTATTTTTCCATTGTGTCGGTATTTTATACCATTTATTTCCAAGAGCTAATGAAGTTTTATTTGATGCATGAAAAATTGCAAATGGAAAGATCAAAGCAAATGAAATGTTTAAAAAGATAGCCAAGAAAAATGTTATAATAGCAGGCCTACATATGCAAAACCTGCAACTTCAACTTCAAGTACCCC
>WNWK01021386.1:0-34180 GCA_009830355.1 Cherax destructor
CCTAAATTGTGGGTAAGGGTGTTTGTGGATGATTGCAAAGAGAGTGGATATGCATGGTGTGGCCCTACTGGGCTGAGGTGGATGGTTGTTGGTTGTCGGCAGAAGTGGATGGTAGAGGTTCTGGTACTAAAGTCGATGGTTGTATTGAAGTGTGCAAAAGGCTGTAATAGATCTCTGGGCTCTTTTACCCTGCAGTACATTATACAGCTGACGGTAAGACATCATCAGCTGGTCTAGACCCAGTTTCAAAGCACTGCTTCTAGATTTGCTATTGTATAATTATACTATTACTATCAATAAATAATATCTACATATCATATTTATTCTAGGATAATATTAGGTATAACATAAATAATGTAGAAGCATGATACAGATGCATAAATTAATAAAAACTGACATATAGAGAGGTATTGAAGGGTGGGTGGGCAATGAAGGTGGCAGTAGTCTCTCTCAGCGTCGGTTACTCATGGACCACTATGGCGTATGGAGGTGTGAGCTCAAAGCACTATAAACTATTGTAAAATAATACTATTACTATCAATAAAGGTTATCTACGTATCATATTTATTCCAGAATAATATTAGGTACAGTGGTCCCTTGTGTTTTGGTGATTTCGAGTGCTTTTTTTGGTCAATCTTTCCCTCGTCTATTGGTCATTCCCTCGACTATCGGTCCGTACCAGACCTGTCCGCCTGCCTGCGCTTGCGCACGGGACGATAGTTTAGCGTTGTTTACTAATGAGAGAACATTACCCAGCGCGCTCTTTCAAACATTTCACAATAAATTTATTCTGTTTATTGCTGGTTTAGTGATTGTCACTGTGAAATTAGTCACCATGGGTCCAAAGAAGCTTCCTAGTGGCACCCCTGTGGTAAAGAAAGTGAGGAACACCATCGAAGTGAAGAAGGAGATTGTAGAAAAATATGAGAGTGGCGTACGTGTGAGTGAGCTTGCCAGGATGTACAACAAAAACACATCTACTATCACCTCTATCCTGGCAAAGAGAAAAGAAATCAAGGAAGCTAATGTTGCAAAAGGTGTTGATATGTTAACGAAAAATAGATTGAAAACAGTGGATGAGGTTGAGAAGTTGTTGGGGGTGTGGATCAATGAAAAACAGATAGCGGATGATAGTATTTCCACGGCGATAATTTGTGAAAAGGCAAGGCAGTTGCACGCAGATCTTGTCAAGACAATGCCTGGAACCAGTGGTGATATGAGTGATTTTAAAGCCAGAAAAGGCTGGTTTGAGAGATTTAAGAAACGTAGTGGCATACACAGTATTGTGAGGCATGGTGAGGCAGCCAGCTCAGACAAACATGCAGCTGAAAAATTTGTCCAGGAGTTCAAGGGGTTCGTACACACTGAAAATTTTGAACCCCAACAAGTGTTTAATTGTGATGAAACAGGCCTGTTTTGGAAGAAAATGCCCAACAGGACCTTCATTACTCAGGAGGAAAAGGCACTGCCAGGACACAAGCCTATGAAAGACAGGCTAACTCTCATGTTGTGTGGTAATGCTAGTAGGGATTTTAAAGTGAAGTCTTTACTGGTGTATCACTCTGAAAATCCCAGAGTGTTCAAGAAACACAATGTGAACAAGAATAATTTGTGTGTTTTGGAAGGCTAACACCAAGGCATGGGTCACGACGGCAATTTTCCAGGAATGGCTCACTGGAGTGTTTGGCCCCAGTGTGAAGAAATACCTCCTGGAAAAGAAATTGCCAAGTGCCTCCTGCTACTGGACAATGCTCCTGCTCATCCTCACAACTTACAAGACTGTCTGACAACTTCAGTTTCATCATAGTGAAGTTCTTGCCTCCTAACACCACTCCTCTCATCCAGCCCATGGACCAGCAGGTCATTTCTAACTTCAAGAAACTGTAGACCAAAGCAGTGTTTCAGAAGTGCTTTGAAGTGACCTCGGACACTGAGTTGACCCTAAGAGAGTTCTGTAAAGATCACTTCAATATCCTCCATTGCATAGGCCTTATAGGTAAGGCTTGGGAGGGTGTGACTTCCAGGACTTTGAACTCTGCTTGGAAACCACTGTGGCCGGAATGTGTTGAAAAGAGGGATTTTGAAGGATTTGAGGCTGACCCTGACCCTGTGCCTGTTGTGGAAGATATTGTGGCATTGGGGAACAGCCTGGGGTTGGAGGTGAGTGGTGAGGATGTGGAAGAGTTGGTGGAGGAGCACATGGTAGACCTAACCACTGAAGAGCTGAAAGAGCTTCATCAGGAACAGCATCAGACGACATTTAAGGAAATTGATTCAGAGGAAGAGGATGGACAGGGTGAGGTAGTAACTTCTTCAGAGATTAAGGAAATTTGTTCCAAATAAAATGATGTGCAGACATTTGTTGAAAAACACCACCCTGAGCAAGCTCAAACAAGCCACATCTGCAACTTGTTCAATGACAAAACCTTGTCCCACTTCAGGAAAATGTTAGAGGTGCCAGAAACAGAGCACTCTGGACAGTTACTTTTCTAGACAGGTGTCTAGTGACTCTCAAGCTGGTCCTAGTGGCATTAAAAGAAAAAGAAGGGAAGTACAGTAGAACGTCATTTAGCACGAGATTATGTTGCACGTTACCGGTATTGCACGATTTAAGATTTGCGACACATTATCATCTTACACAACGTAAAGATGATATTACACGGTTCGGCAGGAGGGGAAAAATTTTGAGCGCATGGTTATTTACTGCCTAAGAATCCTCATGCTTTAAGGAAAAGGGAATTTTTCCTTCCTGTAAACTAAGTTTATTCAGATACACGGGGCCAGGAGCTGAGTCTCGACCCCTGCAACCACAATTAGGTGAGTACAGTTACATACATTATCATACATAGCAGCATATGTGTAGAGAACCTAGGATAACCCAAGTCAGTCAATGGAAATACTGTCACTCTGACTTTTGGGTTATCCTAGGTTCTCTACACTATGCTCATGATGATAATCTTCGTAACTGTATCTGTGTATACCTGAATAAACTTACTTACAGTTTGTGGGAAGGACAAACAAGTAACCATTCTCACAAGCAGTCTTGTTTCTACTACTGTTGTTGTGGTTCAGCAGACACCACCCGCCACGGACCCCAGCATTCGTCGTATTTCATACGCGTTAAGAAGTCCTGGCTACAAGCCAGCTGTGTTTGTGAAGAATAAAATAAAGAGTGAATTGTGTTTTGATCTTGAATTAACGAAGAAAACAAAGATATTAGACAAGACATAACCGTGGCCGTAATGAAGTGTTACTTTGTACACATAAAAAGATTTAAACATAAGTTTGTGTGACTGACTGACTGACTTGACTGACTGAATGACTGACTGAGTGACTGACTAACTTGACTGACTGACTGAATGACTTGACTGACTGACTGAATGACTTGACTGACTGACTGACTGATGACTTGAACTGACTGACTGACTGAATGACTTGACTGACTGACTGAATGACTTGACTGACTGACTGAATGACTTGACTGACTGACTGAATGACTTTGACTGACTGAATGACTTGACTGACTACTGAATGACTTGACTGACTTACTGAATGACTTGACTGACTTACTGAATGACTTGACTGACTTACTGAATGACTTGACTGACTTACTGAATGACTTGACTGACTTACTGAATGACTTGACTGACTTACTGAATGACTTGACTGACTTACTGAATGACTTGGACTGACTTACTGAATGACTTGACTGACTTACTGAATGACTTGACTGACTTACTGAATGACTTGACTGACTTACTGAATGACTTGACTGACTTACTGAATGACTTGACTGACCTACTGAATGACTTGACTGACTTACTGAATGACTTGACTGACTTACTGAATGACTTGACTGACTTACTGAATGACTTGACTGACTTACTGAATGACTTGACTGACTTACTGAATGACTTGACTGACCTACTGAATGACTTGACTGACCTACTGAATGACTTGACTGACTTACTGAATGACTTGACTGACTTACTGAATGACTTGACTGACTTACTGAATGACTTGACTGACTTACTGAATGACTTGACTGACTTACTGAATGACTTGACTGACTTACTGAATGACTTGACTGACTTACTGAATGACTTGACTGACTTACTGAATGACTTGACTGACTTACTGAATGACTTGACTGACTTACTGAATGACTTGACTGACTTAAAGTTAGACACTCAGTTCAACCATCGACTTCAGTTCAAGAACTTCTACTATCCACCTCAGCCCAGTAGGGCCACACCATCCATATCCACTCTTCACTACCATCCACAAACATCATTACCCACAATTTAAGGTAAGAAATACTATTATTTCTATTGCATTTGTAGTCTTAAGCAGTAATAGATCATGACAATGCACTACAATTACATATCCACCTCAGCTCAGTAGGGCCACACCATCCATATCCACTCTTCACTACCATCCACAAACATCATTACCCACAATTTAAGGTAAGAAATACTATTATTTCTATTGCATTTGTAGTCTTAAGCAGTAATAGATCATGACAATGAACTAAAATTACATATTCGCCTTCAATTTTTGCAAGATATGTTGGTCTAAAAAAACTTGTTTGGCTTTTTGGGGACTCTCAAACACGTATCCCTATTTTTCCCATAAGTTCTGTTAATCATTTAAGACAAAATTATCTAACACGACTTTTTCAGGAACGTATCTATCGTGCTAAATGACGTCCTACTGTAATCCCCGATAAGGAATTTTTACCTGAAGTCCTTATGGGGGATTCTCCTTCAAACACTAACCCCTCCCCCTGTCCTCCTCCGTATCTTCCAGATACCAGCAACTCTCTTCAATAAAGGTAAGTAAATGTTATTTTAAATGTTTAATTATAAATTTATTACTTTATAATTGTTTTGTGTATGTAAAACTATAGTATTTATTCTTTAAAAAATTAATTTTTGTGAATATTTTGGGTGGAACGGATTAATTGTATTTACATTATTTCTTATGGGAAATAAAGTTTCGACTTTCGAGCAATTCGAGTTAAGGTCTAGCTCCTGGAACGGATTATGACCAAAAGTCAGGGACCACTGTATAACATAAGGTAGCTGCATGATAAAGACGCCCAAATTCTTATTATTATTATATACTCCTGTATCCAAACATTGCTTGGACCTATAAATACTATATATATTTCTAGACAATAATAGTGACTAAGGTAGGTGAAAATGTTCCCTGTCACTGTGTTTGTGACTTCAGCCCTCACTTAGTGATGTCGCTGTTTCCGACTCGGACTTACGACGGGTCTCTGACCAGTATTCATACTAAATAATGTATATTAGAGCTGATTTCCTCAATTCTTTTATTACAATATACGCACACTTAATAAACATTTAAAGTAAATGGACCCCGGCTAACGAACAAAATTCATTCCAGAAGCATGCTCAAGTGCCATTACCGGCGATTACTTTCCCTTAAATAATGTCCGAGGTTTGTTATTCAGACCCCCAAAATACACTTCCACAATCACTTACAATATTATACTTACATATTTGATTTCGGGGTGTTCGTTACCCGGGGTTCACTGTATACCCGAAATGTTATAAATGGTCAAAGGTGACATTAAAACAATATCAAACATGGCTTTACACAAACCCCTACCATATAGTATGCCTCACTTACATGAATTCATTTACGACGTGGTCTTAGGAACGAAATTCCATCGTTATGAGTTATGGACCCTTACAAGTGATCCATGTGAGTTTTCAGATGGCAGTCACTCGGTCAAATTTTGCTTCCAGACGCAAGTAAAATTTCCAGATGCGAGCGGGCCTCAAGGAAGTTTCTTGACCTGGTGAGGGGCTCTTGTTCTTTATCTAAGGGAATTGTATCTCAGTTGTTTGTTGGACTATCTTATTGAAACTTGGGCAATGTATGATGGAAAGATGCTTCCTAACGTACACCAAAAATTAAAGAAATCGGACCATAAATAACAGAGTTCACTTCTATGGCATTAGCCTCATCTTAGCAGTATTTTGTATGGTTTTTATGGTTGTATTCTCGTTTTTTTGGTCTCATTTGATAGAATGGAAGATATTTACAGAAATAGATATGATTTTGATTGGTTTCTCGATGAAAAGTATACCTTGAAATTGAGCTCAAAGTAGCAGAAATGTTCGATTCTTTGGTATGTTCAAGAGTAAACAAATGACGTCACCTCCATTCCAATATGCAGTCATGAATGGGTTACACTAATACTAATACAATTATTATAATAATGCAGTAGTCTGCATAACAGTAAATCTTCTACAGTGGACCCCGGTTCGATATTAATCCGTTCCAGAGGGCTTATCGTAAGCCGAAAATATCGTAATCTGAATCTATTTTCCTCATAAGAAATAATGGAAATAAAATTAATCCGTTACAGATGCCCAAAAGTATTAAAATAAATATTGTTTACATTAACTTACACAGAAGATTGATACATGTACAGTGGTACCCCGACTTGCGATATTTTTTCATTCCAGAATGCTGTTCAAGTGCCATTACCAAACGAATTTATCCCCATAAGGAATGATGTAAAATAGACTAGTCCTTTTAGACCCCCAAAATTACACTTACAAAAGCATTTAAAAATAAACTTACATAAAAGGGTGAGTTTGGGGACCATCGTAAGTCGGGTACCACTGTATATATAAATTATAAAACTGGGATGTTTAAATGTGCGTGGATGTAGTGGATGATAAGAAAGAGATGATTGCTGATGTTATGAATGAAAAGAAGTTGGATGTCCTGGCCTAAGCGAAACAAAGCTGAAGGGGATAGGCGAGTTTCAGTGGGGAGAAATATAAATGTGTAAATTCAAGGATTATGTAGATTAAAATAAGGGTCGGATGCGAAAAATGGGTCATAATAAGTGTGTATGCACCTGAGAAGAGAGGAGTGTAGAGGAGAGAGAGATTTTGGGAAATTTTAAAGCGAATGTATAGGAACTTTTGAACCAAGTGAGAGAGTAATTGTGGTAAGGGACCTAAATGCTAAAGTAGGAGAAAAATGTAGAGAGGGTGTGGTAGGTAAGTTTGGGGTACGAGGTGTAAATGATAATGGGAGCCCTTTGATTGAACTTTGTATAGAAAGGGGTTTAGTTATATGTAATACATATTTTTTAGGAAAAGGGGATAAATAAGTATACAAGATATGATGTAGGGCGTAATGACAGTAGTTTGTTGGACTACGTATTGGTAGATAAAAGACTGTTGAGTGGACTTCAGGATGTACATGTTTATAGAGGGGCCACAGATATATCAGATCACTTTTTAGTTATAGCTACAGTGGGAGTAAAAGGTAGATGGGATACAAGGAAAATGGAAGCAGTAAGTAAGAGAGAGGTGAAGGTTTATAAACTAAAAGAGGAGGCAGTAAGGGTAAGATATAAACAACTATTGGAGGATAGATGGGCTAATGACAGTGTAGGCAATGGGGTCGAAGATGTATGGGGTAGGTTTAAAAATGTAGTGTTAGAGTGTTCCGCAGAAGTTTGTGGTTACAGGAAAGTGGGTGCGGGAGGGAAGAAGAGCTATTGATGGAATGATAATGTAAAGAGAGTAGTAAGGGAGAAAAAGTTAGCATATGAGAGGTTTTTACAAAGTAGAAGTGATGCAAGGAGGGAAGAGTATATGGAGAGAAAAAGAGAGGTTAGAGAGTGGTGAAGCAATGTAAAAGAGAGCAAATGAGAGAGTGGGTGAGATGTTATAAACAAATTTTGTTGAAAATAAGAAAAAGTTTTGGAGTGAGATTAATAAGTTGAGGAAGCCTAGGGAACAAATGGATTTGACAGTTAAAAATAGGGAGGAGAGTTATTAAATGGAGAGTTAGAGGTATCGGGAAGATGGAGGGAATATTTTGAGGAGTTGTTAACCCTTTGACTGTCGGAGACCCTTTCTGAAACTGTCATTCTATGTCGGGAAATATTAAAAAAATTATTTTTCTTATCAAAATGTTAAGATTATTTTTCTGATTGTTTTTATCCTAAAAGCAGATTTTGCCATCAATACTTACCGAGATATGGAGGTGTAAAGTTGGCAGAAAATGAGCGTATGGCAACAGCGGCGAATGCCACTCACTCGTTAAACATTTGTTTACTTCCATTCGTAGATTTCTTGTTTTTTCACTATTTTCTTTTTACGTAACTTATGTGGCCTGTGAGACCAAGGTAAGGTGCAATGTACAGTAGACCGTCATTTAGCACGAGATTATGTTACACATTACGGGTATTGCACGATTGAAGAATTGAGGCATATTATTATCTAACACGACGTAAAAATATTCACGGTTCACGGAGTCGAAAAATTTTTGAACGCACGGTAACCCGCGGTGGTTAAACCATTGAGTCAGTGGGGTCCTACTGAGGGTGGCTATGAGCCACATCAAGTGCTTAATGCTGACGAGAGAAGTGTTTTCTGGAAGAAAATGCCAACACGAACTTATATCAGTCAGCAAGAAAAAGTGCACCAGGCTTCAAGACAGCAAAGGATCGCTTCACCTTGCTCCTTTTCGGTAATGCATCAGGTGATTTCAAGTGTAAGCCCAATCCTCGTGCTTAGAGGAAAAGGGAATTTGTTTTCCTTCCGCAAACTGTAAGTTGTTTCAGATACACGGGGCCAGGAGCTGAGTATCGACCCTGCAACCACAATTAGGTAAGTACAGTTACATTGATTATCATACATGCAGCATATGTGTAGAGAACCTAGGATAACCCAAAAAAGTCTGACAAAGGAAATAAGTCACTCTGACTTTTGGGTTACCCTAGGTTATCTACACATATGCTTATGTATGATAATCTTAAACAACTGTATCTGTGTATACCTGAATAAACTTACTTACAGTTTGCGGGAAGGAAAACAAATAACCATTTCCACAAGCAGCTTTGTTGTTGTTCAGCAGGGAACACCATGCCCTCCCCAGCCACCCCCTGGACCCCACCGGCCATCCCCAGCCACCCCCTGGACCCCACCATCCCAGCATTCGTCGTATTTCATACCCGTCAAAAAAGTCCTCTGAGAGAGTGAATTGTGTTTTGATCTTTAAATTAATATATCTTGTATCTGCCAAGCAATCACAGTGTTGCTCAAAGTGGCAAGAAAGGTATAAGCATTTAAGTCTTAAATTTAAGATGAAAAGATGTTAGACAAGACATAACCCGTGGCTGTAATGAAGTGTTACTTTGTACACGTAAAAAGAGTAAACATAAGTTTGTGTAACTGCTGACTGCGACTGACTGACTGCTGACTGACGACGCTGACTGACTGACTGACTGACTGACGCTGCTGACTGCCCTGACTGACGCACTGACGACACCGGCTGGCATGATGCAACTGACTGACCTGCACTGACTGAACGGGCAACACGGCACTGACTGACGAGACGACGACGGCGGCGCTGACTGACTGACTGGCCCCGCTGACGCGGCGGCTGGCGCTGGCGCTGCTGGCTGGCGCGCTGAGCTGACGGCGGCTGACGCTGACTGACTGACTGACTGAGCGCTGACGACTGACTGACTGACGGACTGACTGACGCTGACTGACTGACCACTGACGACTGACGCTGACTGACTGACTGACTGACTGACTGACGCGCTACTGACCGACTGACTGACTGACTGACTGACGGCTGGCTGACGCTGCTGACTGACTGACTGACGACTGACTGACGCTGACTGACTGACTGACTGACTGACGACTGACCCGCTCTCAGACTGGCTGAACTGCACTACTTGACGGCTTACTGGCGCCCTGAATGACTTACTGGCTTACTGACTGACTGAATGACTGACTGACTTACTGACTGACTGAATGACTTGACTGACTTACTGACTTACTGACTGACTTACTGACTGACTTACTGACTGAATGACTTACTGACTGAATGACTTACTGACTGAATGACTTACTGACTGAATGACTTACTGACTGAATGACTTACTGACTGAATGACTTACTGACTGACTGACTGATTAACTTGACTGACTGACAGACTTGACTAACTTACTGAATGACTTATTGACTGAGTGACTTGACTGACTTACTGACTGAATGACTTATTGACTGAATGACTTATTGACTGAATGACTTGACTGACTGAATGACTTGACTGACTGAATGACTGAATGACTTGACTGACTGAATGACTGAATGACTTGATGGCAACTGGACTTACTGACTGAATGACTGGACTGACTTACTGACTGAATGACTGGACTGGCTTACGACTGGCTGACTTACTGCTTGACTGACTTGACTGACTTGACTGACTGACTGACTTGACTGATTGACTGACTTGACTGACTGACTGACTGACTGACTGACTGACTGACTTGACTGACTTACTGACTTACTGACTTACTGACTGTCTGACTGATTGACTTGACTGACTTACTGAATGACTTAAAGTTAGACACTCAGTACAACCATCGACTTCAGTACCAGAACTTCTACCATCCACCTCATCCCAGTAGGGCCACAGCATAACTCTCCACTCTCTTCACACTCATCCACAAACACCAGCACCCACAATTTAAGGTAAATACTATTATTTCTGTTACATTTGTAGTCTTAAGCAGTAAAAACAACATAATACATCACGATAATGAACTACAATTGCATATTCACTTTTATTTTTGTAAGATCTGTTGGTCTAAAAAAAACTTGTTTGGCTTTTTAGGGACTCCCAGGAACGTAACCCTATTTTTCATATAAGTTCTGTTAATTATTTAAAACAAAATTATCTAACACGACTTTTTCAGGAACGTAACTATCGTGCAATAATAGCATAAACATTAGTATCTTTATATTGTTTACAAAACTTGTTTACACAAACCAACAATACAAAAAAATCTTTATTACTAATGTTCTATAATATATATACAAATGTGCAGTCACTGGACATGTTCATAGACGTTCTGCAGCTTGTGGAACTCTTTGAAACATGGTTCCATGCACAGTGGTGTTTTACATTCCTCACACATAAAACGAGTGTCTCTGCATTTTTGTGGGTGTTTTTTTTGTATGTGCACAGAAAAAACATCTCTTCTGAGCAGTTTTCTTCAAAGTAGCAGCAGGCAGTTGTGTTAGGTAGTTATCCTAGGTTGATGGTCGTCTGGGTCGTCATTCCTTCCTTCCTACATTCCTTCTTACCTACCTACCTACCTTCCTTCCTTCCTTCCTTCCTTCCTTCCTTCCTTCCTTCCTTCCTTCCTTCCTTCCTTCCTACCTACCTACCTACCTACCTACCTACCTACCTACCTACCTACCTACCTACCTACCTACCTACCTACCTACCTACCTACCTACCTACCTACCTACCTACCTTCCTTCCTACCTTTCATCTCGTCCTTCCTTTCTTCCTTCTGTTTTCTATATATACACACATAGTCACTGGACACGTGACTATGCTATATGCTTCTGGAAGCTGGTTGTTGTGTCTGGGTCATCATTCCGACCTTCCTTCCTTCCTACATTCCTTCTAACCTTCCTTCCTACATTCCTTCCTTCCTTTCATCTCGTCCTTCTTTTATTCCTTCCTTCTGGTTTCTATATATACGCATATATAATCACTGGACACTTCATAGAATTGCTATTAGCTTCTGGAAGCTGGTTGTTGTTTCTGGGTCGTCATTCCTTCCTGCCTTCCTTCCTGCCTTCCTTCCTGCCCTCCTTCCTGCCCTCCTTCCTGCCTTCCTTCCTGCCTTCCTTCCTGCCCTCCTTCCTACCTTCCTTCCTGCCCTCCTTCCTGCCTTCCTTTCTACATACCTTCCTTCCAACCTTCCTTCCTACATGCCTTCCTACATTCCTTCCTTCCTACATTCCTACCTACCTACATACCTTCCTTTCATACTGTCCTTCCTTCTTTTCATCTCCTTCCTTCCTTCTGGTTTCTATATACAGTGGTACCCCGGTTTACGATATTTTTTCATTCCAGAATGCTGTTCAAGTGCCATTACCAAACGAATTTATCTCCTTAAGAAATGTTGTAAAATAGACTAGTCCTTTTAGAACCCCAAAATTACACTTACAAAAGCATTTAAAAAAATAAACTTACATAAAAGGGTGAGTTTGGGGACCATCGTAAACCGGGGTACCACTGTATATGCATATATAGTCACTGGACACTTCATAGAACTGATAATAGCGTCTGTAAGCTGGTTGTTGTGAGTGTGTGGACTTATAAATATGCTGAGTCAGGGTGCGGCTGCTGTCAAAATGACATATTATTCCATCACTCACCACCCTCACTGCCTTGTCAACACCCATGGGGTCCCATGCTCTTCTTCCCCACAGTCCTTCCTACCCTGTAGCCTCTTACGTGCCTCTTACGTCCTACTTAGTACCTACTTAGTACCTACTTAGTACCTGCTTACGTACCTACTTGCATTGCCTACTTCCTGCTTAGCTTACCTACTTGCTTGCTTACCTACTTACCTACTTGCCTACCTACTTACCTACCTACTTGCTTACCTACTTGCCTACCTACTTACCTACCAACCTATTGTTCTATGATATATATACACATATATAATGACTGGACACTCCATCAACTTCACTTAGAGCTTGAAGCTGTATGTGTGTTGGGGGGACATCTAAATTTGCTTGAGTCAGGGTAAGGCAGCTGTCAAAATGACATATTATACCATTACTCACCACCCTCACTGCTGTCAACCTGTCAACACAAAAGGGGACCCATGTCTTCTCCCCCACAACCTCCTTCTTAGCTTCCTTTCTTCCTTCATTCCTTCCTTCCTTTCTTACTTATTTCCTTCCTTCCTTTCTTACTTATTTCCTTCCTCTCATCTCTTCCTTCCTTCCTCTCATCTCTTCCTTCCTTTCTTCCTTCATTCATTCCTTCCTTTTTTCTTCCTTTCTTACTTCTTTTGTTCCTTCCTTCCTCTCATCTCTCCTTCCTTTCTTACTACTTTTGTTCCTTCCTCTCATCTCTCCTTCCTTTCTTTCTTTCTTCTTTCCTTCCTTCCTTTCCTCCTTCCTTCTTTCCTTCCTCTCATCTCTTCTTTCCTTCCTTCCTTTCATCTCTTCTTTCCTTCCTTCCTCTCATCTCTTCTTTCCTTCCTTCCTCTCATCTCTTCCTTCCTTCCTTACTTTCTTTCTTCCTTCCTTCCTTCCTTCTGGTATCCTGGGCATTGCTTTCGGTCACAACTCCTCAAAACCATGAAATTCATCTTCAGAGACACTTCCATCTGTGTTAGAGCTATCACTGGGAGAGAAAGTCCCAGATTCACCAGGGAGTCTGGTATTTCTTACCGCTAGACATGCTGAACATGGACTACTGAAATGGCTTTCCACAATGCACCACTGGCTGCCCGTTTTTTTTATACTGCGCACATGACCAAAAGACCCATTCTCTCACATGTGGGCCTACCAGCTTTCTCCCACTTGATTTGAGACCGCTAGAATTTAGGCGTATAAATACGTCCGAAACATTGGCTTGTAAGACGTATATATACGTCCGAAAGTCAAAGGGTTAAATGTTGATGAAGACAGGAAGCTGTGATTTCGTGTATAGGGCAGGAGGAATAACATCCTGTAGGAGTGTGGAAGAGCCAGTTGTGAGTGTGGGGAAAGTTCGTGAGCAGTGGGCAGAATGAAAGGGGTAAGGCAGCTGGGATTGATGGGATAAAGATAGAAATTTTAAAAGCAGGTGGAGATATAGTTTTGGAGTGGTTGGTGCTATTATTTAATAAATGTTTATTGCTGGTTTAGTGATTGTCACTGTGAAATAAGTCACCATGGGTCCAAGAAGCTTCCTAGTGGCACCCCAGTGGTTAAGAAAGTGAGGAACACCATCGAACTGAAGAAGGAGATATAGTAGAAAAGTATGTGAGTGGCATACGTGTGGGGGAGCTTGCCAGGATATATGGCAAAGCAAATCAACAGGAAGGCAGGAGTGTAGCAGGGATGCAGGAGTGTAGCAG
The DNA here is from genome assembly GCA_009830355.1 of Cherax destructor. Classification (NCBI taxonomy): domain Eukaryota; kingdom Metazoa; phylum Arthropoda; class Malacostraca; order Decapoda; family Parastacidae; genus Cherax; species Cherax destructor. Next base: position 13,958 of record WNWK01021386.1, read on the forward strand.
GATGCAGGGAGTGTAGCAGGGATGCAGGGAGTGTGCAGGATGCAGGAGTGTAGCAGGCATGCAGGGAGTGTAGCAGGCATGCAGGGAGTGTAGCAGGCATGCAGGGGAGTGTAGCAGGCATGCAGGGAGTGTAGCAGGCATTTCAGGAGTGTAGCAGGCATGCAGGGGTGTAGCAGGCATGAGGGAGTGAGCAGGCATGCAGGGAGTGTAGCAGGCATGCAGGGAGTGTAGCAGGCATGCAGGGAGTGTAGCAGGCATGCAGGGAGTGTAGCAGGGAGTGGGGATTTCCTTCTAACACTAACCCCTCCCTCACTCCTCCTCCCTATCTTCCAGATGCCAGCAAGTCTCTTCAATAAAGGTAAGTATAGTCAACCCTCCGTTTTCGTGCTTAATCCGTTCCAGAGGGATCGACTAAAACTGAAATCAACGAAAACTGAAGCCATTTTCCCCATAAGAAATAATGTAAATTCAATTAATCCGTTTCAGACACCCAGGAGTATTAACAAAAATAATTTTTAGAGATTAAATATTGATTTACATACAGAAAGAATGACAAATAAATATAAAGCACTAATAACATATATAAAAAGAACCTTTAACATCACATTTTCCTTTATTGGCAACTCTTGTTGGTGTATGGAAGATGGAGAGGAGGAGAGAGGAGCGAGTTTATTGGTGGGCGTCAGGACAAAATACTTCATTTTGACACTAATATCAGCTCTATGGCTTATTTATCTATCACAATTCATCTAATATGACATAAACAATATTAATAACATAGAAACATGATATATACTCTAGAATGAATAAAATATGTCTTTATGTATGAGAAACTGGCGGTAGCGTTGTTATTGTTGTTGGGTTTAAGGGCCACTGACCATGCCGCATATACTGCTGGTGGTGGTCGGCGGCAGCAGCAGGCCGCCACCACCTCTATTCACACAATGTACATAATTTATAAATAAGAAATATTTACACTTTAATTTATAAATAAATATTTACACTTTAATTTATAAATAAGAAATATTCACACTATATAAATAAGAAATATTTACACTTATCTTGGAGGAGATATTGGCATTGGGCAGCTCTGGTCTCAGTGTCCTATACAGTGGACCCCAGTATCGTAATTAATCTGTTCAAGGAGCTAGTACTTAACACGAAGTTTACGAAGTCGAACCATTATTTCCCATAAGAAATAATGTAAATACAATTAATCCGTTCACAAAAAAATATTCACATATAAAATAATTTAAAACAATATACAGTGGTACGGTTTACGATATTTTTCATTCCAGGATGCTGTTCAAGTGCCATTACCAAAGCGAATTTATCTCCTTAAGAAAAGTTGTAAATAGACTAGTCCTTTTAGACCCCCAAAATTACACTTACAAAAGCATTTAAAAAAATAAACTTACATAAAAGGGTGAGTTTGGGACCATAGTAACCAGGGTACCACTGTATATATATCATTTACTTACCTTTATTGAAGAGTTGCAGGCATCTGGAAGATAGAGTAATGAGTAATAGAAGGTCCTCTTGGGCATTTTCTTCCAAAACAGGCCTGTTTCATCACAATTAAACACTTGTTGGGGAGGAATTCTTCAGCCTCTACGAAGGAAATCCCCACTCCCTGCATGCCTGCTACACTCCCTGCATGTCTGCTACCTCCCTGCATAAGCTACACTCCCTGCATGCCTGCTAAACTCCCTGCATCAATGCTAAACTCCACCATCAATGCTAAACTCCCCATGCCTGCTAAACTCCCTACATGAATGCTAAACTCCTGCATGCCTGCTACACTCCCTGCATGCCTGCTACACTCCTGCATGCCTGCTACACTCCCTGCATGATGCTACACTCCCTGCATGAATGCTACACTCCTGCATGAATGCTACACTCCCTGCATACCTGCTAAACTCCCTGCATGGCTGCTACACTCCTGCATGGCTGCTAAACTCCCTGCATGAATGCTAAACTCCCTGCATGCCTGCTACACTCCCTGCATGAATGCTACACTCCCTCCATGAATGCTACCACAGGGTGCCACTAGGAAGCTTCTTTGGACCCATGGTGACTTATTTCACAGTGACAATCACTAAAGCACCAAAAAAAACACCAAATGTAGTGTGAATGTTTGAAAGAGCACGCTAGGTAATGTTCTCTCAATGGTAAACAATGCTTCACTGGCGGCGTCCTGCGTCCCGCGCAGGAGCGGAGGAGGCGGACAGGTCTAATACATTACGAAACACGAGCGGTTTTACGATTCTCGAAATCGTAAAAGCTTACTGAAACACGATGTTTACGAAGTAAGAACCTTACGAAACTCGGGTGTCCACTGTATTCCTCAAACAAACAATGGAGGAGTTAAGTTTCGTGTCATCATTTTTCTATCGATTAATGGCTTAACTTACTTGCTACACTGTTAATGCTACACTTTATCGCTGGCTGGTGCTATAGCCTTTATCGACTCCACTTTGATACTTTGCTACGATTTCTTTCTTTAATTCTATGGTGTTCCTCACTTTCTTTACCAAAGGACTGACACTAGGAGCTTTCTTTGAGCTCATGGTGGCTTATTTACAGTCACACACATAATCAAGGGCCAAAAACAATGGATTGTTAAGAAATGTTTTGTATGAACTCGCAGGATAATGTTCACTCAACCAGAAACAATGCTACACTGCCTGAGAATGTGTGTGGGAGGCGGGCTTGCGGGCTTTGTATGTGCGCTGGGCACTGGACAGGTTCCGTACCATCAATGAAAACAGAGCCAATCACCGAAGCGTAGGAAAAATTCCCTGAAAAAACTGCAACGGAAACACATGAAAACAGAGATACCGAAAATGGAGGGTTGACTATAAATGGTATTTATTATGTTATTTATTATTTATTATTATTTGGTGTTATTATGTTTTGTTATTATGTGTTTTGTGTATGTAAAACTATAGTTATTCTCTATAAAATTTATTTTTTGTGAATATTTTTGGGTGTCTGGAACGGATTAATTGTATTTACATTATTTCTTATGGGAAATAATGGTTCAGAAATCGGCCAGTTCGATTTTAGGCCTAGCTCCTGGAACAGATTAAGGCTGATTTCCAGGGTCCCACTGTATTTCTTATTTATAAAGTGTAAATATTTCTTATTTATAAATTACGTACATTGTTTCAGTGTGAATACTGGTGGTGCCTCCACCACCACTATATGTATGGCTTATGGTCAGTGGCCCTTATAAACCCAACAACAACAACAACTATCACCAGTCCTCACATTCGTAATGACATACAGTGGTACCTCGGTTAACGATATTTTTTCATTCCAGAATGCTGTTCAAGTGCCATTACCAAATGAATTTATCCCCATTAGGAATAATGTAAAATAGACTAGTCCTTTTAGACCCCCAAAAATACACTTACAAAAGCATTTAAAAAAATAAACTTACATAAAAGGGTGAGTTTAGGGACCATCGTTAACCGAGGTACCACTGTATTTTATTCATTCTAGAGTATATATCATGTTTCTATGTTATTAATATTGTTTATTATGTCATATTAGATGAATTGTGATAGATAAATAAGCCGTAGAGCTGATATTAGTGTCAAATTGAAGCATTTTGTCCTGCCACCAAACAATAAACTCGCCTCCCTCTCTCCTCCTCTCCATCTTCCATACATCAACAAGAGTCGCGAATAAAGGTAAGTGTGATGTTAAATGTTCATTTATACATGTTATTAGTGCTTTATATTTATTTGGGATAAAGATAGAAATGTTTAAAGCAGGTGGGGATATAGTTTTGGAGTGGTTGGTGCTATTATTTAATAAATGTATGGAAGAGGGTAAGGTACCTAGGGATTGGCAGAGAGCATGTATTGTTCCTTTGTATAAAGGCAAAGGGGACAAAAGAGAGTGCAAAAATTATAGGGAATAAGTCTGTTGAGTGTACCTGGTAAAGTGTGTGGTAGAGTTATTATTGAAAGAATTAAGAGTAAGACAGAAAGCAGGATAGCAGATGAACAAGGGGCTTTAGGAAGGTAGGGGGTGTAGACCAAGTGTTTACAGTGAAACATATAGGTGAACAGTATTTGGATAAGGGTAAAGAGGTTTTTGTGGCATTAATGGATTTTGAAAAGGCATATGATAGGGTGGATAGGGGGGCAATGTGGCAGATGTTGCAGGTGTATGGAATAGGAGGTAGGTAACTGAAAGCAGTGAAGAGTTTTTATGAGGATAGTGAGGCTCAGGTTAGAGTGTGTAGGAGGGAGGGGACTATTTCCCAGTAAAGTGGGCCTTAGACAAGGATGTGTGATGTCACCGTGGTTGTTCAATATATTTATAGATGGGGTTGTAAGAGAAGTGAATACAAGGGTCTTGGCAAGAGGTGTGGGGTTAAAAGATAAAGAATCAAATACAAAGTGGGAGTTGTCACAGTTGCTTTTTGCTGATGACACTGTGCTTTTGGGAGATTCTGAAGAGAAGTTGCAGAGGTTGGTGGATGAATTTGGTAGGGTGTGTAAAGAAGAAAATTGAAAGTAAAGATAGGAAAGAGTAAGGTGATGAGGATAACAAAAAGATTAGGTGACGAAAGATTGGATATCAGATTGGGGGGAGAGAGTATGGAGGAGGTGAATGTATTCAGATATTTGGGAGTGGACATGTCAGCAGATGGGTCTATGAAGGATGAGGTGAATCATAGAATTGATGAGGGGAAAAGGGTGAGTGGAGCACTTCGGAGTCTGTGGAGACAAAGAACTTTGTCCATGGAAGTAAAGAGGGGAATGTATGAGAGTATAGTTATACCAACACTCTTATATGGGTGTGAAGCATGGGTGATGAATGTTGCAATGAGGAGAAGGCTGGAGGCAGTGGAGATGTCATGTCTGAGGTCAATGTGTGGTGTGAATATAATGCAGAGAATTCGGAGTTTGGAAATTAGGAGGAGGTGCGGAATTACAAAACTATTATCCAGAGAGCTGAGGAGGGGTTGTTGAGGTGGTTCGGACATGTAGAGAGAATGGAGCGAGACAGAATGACCGAGTGTATGAATCTGTAGTGGAGGGAAGATGGGGTAGGGGTCGGCCTAGGAAAGGTTGGAGGGAGGGGTAATGGAGGTTATGTGTGCGAGGGCTTGGACTTCCAGCAAGCATGTGTGAGCGTATTTGATAGGAGTGAATGGAGACAAATGGTTTTAATACTTGACGTGCTGTTGGAGTGTGAGCAAAGTAACATTTATGAAAGGATTCAGGGAAACCGGCAGGCCGGACTTGAGTCCTGGAGATGGGAAGTACGGTGTCTGCACTCTGAAGGAGGGTGTTAATGTTGCAGTTTTATAACTGTAGTGCAAAGCACCCCTCTGGCAAGACAGTGATGGAGTGAATGATGAAAGTTTTCTTTTGGGCCACCCTGCCTTGGTGGGAATCGGCCGATGTGTTAATAAAAAAATAAAATAATTTATTTGTCATTCTTTTCTGTATGTAAACCTATATTTAATCTCTAAAAAATTATTTTTGTTAATACTCTAGGTGTCTGAAACAAATTATAATTGAATTTACATTATTTCTTATTTGGAAAATTGTTTCAATTTTCGACGATTTCAGTTTTAGTTGATCCCTCTGGAACGGATTAAACACGAAAACAGAGGGGTTTAACTGTAATAATAATTATAATAATAGACGGCTCGAAAGGCCATCACTAGATGGCAGTAAATACCACAACAATGCGGGAGCGTTTGTGCCGCCTCCACTTGTCACATACTGACATACTATTTTATTCATTTTAGAGTACAGTGGTACCTCGAGTTACGATGGTCCCCCAAAAACGCCCTTTTATGTAAGTTTATTTTTAAATGCTTTTGTAAGTATATTTTTGGGGGTGTAAAAGGACTAGTCTATTTTACATTATTCTTTATGGGGATAAATTCGTTTGGTAATGGCACTTGAACAGCATTCTCGAACGAAAAAATATCGTAACTCGAGGTACCACTGTATATATAAGGTTTCTGTGTTATTTATATTGTTTATTATGTCACATTAGATGAATTGTGATAGATAAATAAGCCATGGAGTTGATATTCAAGGAGTATTTTGTCCTGTCTCCAGACAAACTCGTCCGCTGACGCACCACATATATAATGACATATTTTATTAATTCTAGGTTTAATTCAGGTTTCTATGTTATTTATATTGTTTATTATGTCATATTAGATGAATTGTGATAGAAAATAAGCCATATAGATGATATTATCAAAATATTGAAGTATCTTGTCTTGCCTTCTGAGAGCCAGAATGGATTAATTGCATTTCAATTAATTTAAATGAGGAAAATTGACTCTGCAAACAAGCAAATCCAGATTAGAGCAAGGTCATGGAACGGCTTAAACTCGAAAGTAGAGGTCCCACTGTATTTGAATACCTAATATTAGTGTCAGAACAAAGATTAGCTATGAAATCACAAGAACTACTATAAATTGTAATTATCAGAACATAAAAATTATGCAAATTAAAAAAAAATGAGGAAAAAAGGTATATTGGCAACACTTCTGCAAGCGGCAGCGCTTCATGTTGCCGTCAGGTGAGCGACAAGCGCCGACTTTGCGGCCTTGTATCTTCGTAAGTACTGACTAGGTTTTTTTTACATTATGTAAAAAATGTCCTTCATTTGAAAAAAAAAAGATTTTTTTAAATATTCAAGCCTGGGTGAGAGAATGTAATAATAATAATAATATAATAATAATATTTTTATTTGGACATGATACAAAGAATTACATTTGGTTATTGAGATTACATGAGGTGTACATGCCAAAAGCCCCTAGTATGCAGGGCATTTTGGGCAGACTTAAAATTAACTTAAAACTAAATTGTAAGAATTTTTGTAGATAGTATACAATGAGTATTTAAGGTGAGTATTTAAGCTATGAAATTTGAACATAGTTTAGACATGACATTTTTTAAACAGTTTTGTACTTTTGTCTTCATTATAAAATTAATTAAATCAGATTAGACAAATTAAAGTAATAATAATAATAAAATAATAAAAGTTATGGTTGATAATTTATAAAATAAGTAAAGTTGCATATCTAAGTTATAAAGTTTGAATATAAGTTGAACATATCAACTAATTGTAGCAATTTATTGTAGCAATGCAACTAATTGAGTGAGATAACAATTTAAAACAATTAATTGCATTGCAGTTAGTTTACGTGGTCATTATAATGTAAGTGTTGTGGGAATAATTAGCTAAGTATGTATTATTCATAACAGGTTTTACATTCATTCATTCGTTCATTCATACATTACATTGAATTGATTAGTCAGGTTTTACGTTAAGTGATTATTCTACTTTGCTGGGAATGTTTGATATGGAGCAATTAGCTTTGGGTGAGAAGGTGGTTTTTAGCATCGTTTTGAATTGGGGTACAGGTAGGGTTTCTTTGGCAATGATAGGTAATGAATTCCAAATTTTGTCCCTTTTTATATGCATTGAGTTTTTACATAGTGTTAAGTGGACACGGGGAACATCGAGTGATCTGTGTCTAGTGTTATGGTCATGTGTCCTGTTAAAATTAGTAAGGAGAAGTTTGAGTGGTGGGTTAATATTTGCATAGAGTGTTCTATGTATGTAATAGGCACAGTAAAAAGTATGGATGTCTTATATGGTGAGTAAGTTTAGGTTTTGAATATTGGTGGAGTATGTTGCCTGGAGTGAGAATTTGTTATCATTCTAACTGCTGCCTTTTGTTGAGTTATTAGTGGCCTGAGATGAGTTATTGATGTAGAGCCCCATGCGCAGATTCCATAGGTGAGGTAGGGGTAAATGAGTGAGTGATATAGGGTAAGGAGAGCTGGTTGTGGAACATAGTACCGTATCTTGGATAGTATTCCCACGGTCTTTGAGACTTTCTTGGAGATTTGTTGTATATGTGTCTGAAATTTGAGGCCACTGTCAAGATGGATTCCTAAAATTTTCCCTCTGTGAGTTTTGCGATAGGGGACCCGTTTATCGTTATGTTAAGTGGTGCGTTTGTAGCTCTGTTCCCAAACTGGATAAAATAGGTTTTATCAATATTGAGAGTAAGTTTGTTGGTCATCATCCAGGTAGATATTTTCTGCAATTAAGTATTTGCAGTGTTGGCTAGTGTGTCTGGGCTTGGGTGAGAGATAACGTATGTAGTGTCATCTGCAAAAGTATGGGTTTGAGTAGTTAAGATGCATTTGGTAGGTCGTTAATGTAAATGAGAAAGAGTAGTGGGCCAAGAACACTTCCCTGTGGGACACCTACGGTAATAGTTTGCGCGGTGGAGCTAGCTCCATTTGTGTACACATATTGGTTTCTGTTGCTAAGGTATGATTTTAGGTAGTTTAGGAGTGTCCTCTTATACCATAGTGCGATAATTTTAGGTGTAACAGATCATGGTCAACTGTATCAAAAAGCTTTACGTAAATCAATGAAGATTCCCACTGGGATTTCTTTTTCTCGGCGGTGTAAATGATTTCTAACATGTGTATAATGGCATCATTTGTATTTTTATTAGGCCTGAATCCAAATTGACAGTGGTTGAGTACGTTGTTGGAGGTGAGGTAGGAATATATTTGTCTATGAATTAATTTTTCAAAGATTTTGGAGAGAAGGGGTAAGTTAGATATCGGCCTGTAGTTATTCAGGTCTGCTTGATCTCCTCCCTTATGTATTGGGGTGACCCTCGCTATTTTGAGTATTGATGGGAAGGTAGAGGATTCAATGGATTTATTAAAAAGTGTTGCAATAATTGGTGAGAGAACTTGAGAGGCTTTTTTGTATATATAAGGTGGTAAGTTATTTAGGTCACCTGCTTTGTTTTTTAATGTGTTGATTATATGTGAAACTTCTATTCTATTCTTTACTATTCTGTTTGGACAGTTAAGGGGTTAACAACAGATCAGCAGCAGAGTAACCTTCTCTGAAGCCATGTTGATGGTCTCAAATATGCAAGTGGTAGTCGAAAAACTGTCATTTGCCATGAGATTATTGTCTAAAGAATCTTGCCAATGATTGACAGTTGTGTGACTTTGTAAATGGTCCAAGTCGAACCAAAACGTCGTCGTAAGCTCCTCTTTTCCATGTGCGGGTTGTGTGTGTAGAGTGACACTAGTCTGTAGTTGCTGATTTCTGCTCTGCTCTTCTTTTTGTGAACAGGAACTACATTTGCCTCTTTCCACAGAGAAGGCCATTTACACTGCTAGGCAGTGCTGATAAATGCAAGTTAGAGGTGCTGCTTGCTCGTCTGGAAATCTACTCGGCAATCTTTGACTCAACTCATCTGGACCCACAGCCTTTTCCTGGTCCAGTAATTTAAGAAGATACACCTCCTTTTGCCTTATTGTCACCACTGACAGAGGGCTGGTGCTTTCTCAGAACTCCCTAAACATTCACTTAACATCTCCCAAAATTCTCTCTCTAGCTCTTTTTTTTTTTTTCACAGGGTTAGGTTAAGGATCCTAGCTTAATTGACAATCTATTTACAAGTTAAGGGTTCCTAACTTTATTGACAAGCTAAGAGCTGTTACCTACATCAGCTCATTTGAAAGCATTTTTATTGTTATGAAACATACAAGTAGGGAAAAGGATGAAGTTGGAGCCATCTGTGGGCCAGCATTTTTATTTGATCAACTGACTTTATCTCATTGACATCATAATGCTGTACATTATGATGTCAACATAATGTGTTCCAGACTAGTCATCCTGGGGATAAATGATCTCAGATGAAGTGATGTTCTGGAGAAGGGTACAGCCAGAGTGAAGTGCTGCTTTCTGCCTGTCTTGTGGTATAGAAGCTTGATTCTTGCTGTCCTCGAAGTGGAGCCAAGTGTGGTACTTTGACAATGTTGGCCTTGTACATAACAGTAAGGCCACCCACATCCCTCCTGTGTTGAAGGCTCTGCTGAAATGACAGATCTATCCAGGATGGGTCCACGCGAGAGATGAGACGTCTTGCTCTGTTCTCTACTCTGTCAAGCAGTCGCAGATGAGGGGAAGAGGGAGGGAAGGCAAACCAAGTGGAGCATACTCAAGATGTGAGTGTACTTGCGCCTCATACAAAATCTTGCAACCCCTACTTTCAAGCAGATGTGAGATACGGTGAAGTGCTGTAAGCTTCCTTGCTGCCTTGTTTGCAAGATTTACAATGTTGTTCTTCATGGTCAGTTTGGAGTTAAATTTCACCACAAGGATATCAACTTCTTCCCTAGTTACCAACACTCTCCCATTCATACTTACTACTGCACCGGCATTACCATCATGGTGCCTAGAGACCATCATCATTTGCGTTTTCTCAGGTGCAAATGTTACTTGCCATCGGTTTCCCCAAGCTGATATAGCTCTTAGCTGGTGATTAATGTAGCTTAGGGCAGCTGGCATTTCTTCTCTTGGATAAGTGAATGTCAGAGTACTGTTGTCTGTACAGTGGACCCCCGAGTTTCGTAAAAACTTCACTCCTGAAGTCTGCTCAAGTGCCATTACCGAACGAATTTACTCCCTTAAGGAAAAATTTCACGTAGGTTAGTCTATTTCAGACCCCCAAAAATACACTTCCACAAGAACTTACAAAATTATACTTACATAATTACACGATTTCCGGGGTATTCGTTAACCGAGGGTCCACTGTATATGCATGGGATTCTGGGATGTGAAGAAGAAGATCATTGAAGTAGACATTCCATAACAATAGTCCCAGCACACTTCCTTGTGGAACACTTGCCCCAATAGGATGTCTTGCTGATTCTGTTCCATTGAGAACTACCCGTAGAGATCTACCATGAAGGTAATCACTGAGGAGACATAGCATAGAGCCTGCAATTCCCAGTGCTTGGGTTTTGCCAAGAGGCCCTGGTCCCCTCTCACACTCTCCACAAGCTCCTGTCCATGCTTCCATCAGCTACTTTCGCGATTCACTCAGCTGTCTAACCCCTCCTTTCCTGAAGCCATATTCGGTCACAAGTAGTGAGTGGTAGTCAAACTGTCATTTGTCTTGAGATTATTGTCTCAAGGTCTTGCCAGTGATTGACAGGTACACTGGTCTTGTGCTGATTTCTGCTCTGCTCTGCTCTGCTCTGCTCCCGCTCTGCTCTCTCTGCTCTGCTCTGCTCTGCTCTCTCTCTCTCTCTCTCTGCTCTGCTCTGCTCTGCTCTTTTTTCCCCCCCCTCTCTCTCTCTCTCTCTCTCTCTCTCCTCTCTCTCTCTCTCGCACACGCGCACGCACGCCCCGGTGGTAAAGCTCGCTTCACGCACGGAGGGCCGGGTTCTATTCCCGACGGGGCGGAAACATTTCGAGTGTTTCCTTACACATACAACAGGCCTAGTGTCTAATCGACATGTGCCTAGGACAAAATGGTAACAAACTCTTTCAATTTTGGTCTCTCATGCATTGACTACCAGTGCAGAAAAATCCAATTTACTGCCATCTGTGAGGCTTGAAAATATAACCTCCTCATCTTATGCTGGTGTTTAAGCAAAAATTTGATTATTGGAGATCAAGTATTCCCGGTTTCTTATGGTCGAATGTGACTTGTGGCTTGTAATGTATACCTGGAGGGTATTTCAGGGGTCAGCGCCCATAGCCCAGTCTGTGCTAAGGCCTGGTGGATCAGGGCCTAATCAACCAGGCTGTTACTGTTGGCCACACACAAACCGATGTACGAACCATTTCCTGACTGGTCAAGTACTGACTTCAGGTGCCTGTCCAGCTCCTTCTTATAGACAGCTAGGGGTCTATTGGTAATCCCCCTTATGTATGCTGGGAGGCATTTGAACAGTCTTGGGGCCCTGACACTTATTGTGTTGTCTCTTAGTGTACCTAAAAATAAAAAGAACACTCTTACTTGCTGGAATTGTGATGTTGTCAAGGCAGGGTCATTTTCACCAAATTCAACACTCCTCAAGTCAATAATTTTTGATACAATGTTTTTTATTCCACTCAGAAAAATAAACACATTAAAATAGTAAAAAAAAATAATTTTCTACTTTTTCAAAATTCTGTCAGGCCACCATCACCTTTTATTGTCAGCTCTGCCACAGTTTAACCCTTTCGGGGTTATGGTCGTACAAGTATGTTTTACGCAATGTGGTTATTGACGTACTAGTACGCCTAAATTCTAGCGCCCTCAAATCAAGCAGAAATAGGCTGTTAGGCCTAGATGTGATAGAATGGGTCTGTGCAGTCAGTGTGTGCAGTATAAAAAAATTCCTGCACCACAGTGCATAATGAGGGAAAAAAACTGACCGTGTTTTTTGTTTAAAACAGCGACTTTGCAGTCAATTTTCGTATAGTATTTATTGTTGTATTCTCGTTTTCTTGGTCTCATTTGATAGAATGGAAGATATATTACAGAAATGGAGATGATTTTTATTGGTTTGACAATAACAAGTACCTTGAAATTGAGCTCAAAGTAGCGAAAATGTTCGATTTTTGACGATGTTCAAGAGTAAACAAATCACACCATGCGTCCAATACACATCAACTGGTGAGTCTAATATTCATGCACAAGTGCTCTGATATTATTTATACCATTTTTACAGTGATGCAGTTGTATACATAACAGTAAATCTTCTATTTTTTTGTGAGAATAAAAATTCAAAATGGAAAACAAAAGTAATGTAAGAGGGGCCTGGAGACGTGACTAATGAACAGAGAAGATGTTATTTTAGTGCCAGGAATGTCTGCCTTGTTTATTATGGACCCTATTTTGAAATTGGCATCGTTTGAAATTTGTGTGAAATTGGCCAAATTGCCATTTTCTGACCACTATTTTGGGTAGTTGAAATTGGTAAATAGGCGGTTTCTTGTACTCAATCGATAGAAGAAATGGAGTTTTAGCGAAATAGCTATAAATTTAGTAGACTGAAACATTGGAATGTGCCGAAAATAGGGCTCAAAGTGGGCGAAATCGCCGATGTGTAAGTGTCATGGCAACCGCTAACTTCGCAAAAGCATAATTCCGTTAGTTTTCGTTCAAATTTCATAATTTTTGTGGCGTTATGATCGGAAAAAGATTCTCTATCATTCCATAAGAAAATATATTTTTTTCTTTTTTTTTAAATTCGTGGACCCTGAGACGAGTTTCAGAGAAACCCCTTGGACCCCAAAGGGTTAAGGGTTAAACTGTATGATGGAAATATTTTTTTTTATAAACACATCGGCCGATTCCCACCAAGGCAGGGTGGCCCAAAAAAGAAAAACTTTCATCATCATTTACTCCATCACTCTCTTGCCAGAGGGGTGCTTTACACTACAGCTATAAAACTGCAACATTAACACCCCTCCTTCAGAGTGCAGACACTGTACTTCCCATCTCCAGGACTCAAGTCCGGCCTGCCGGTTTCCCTGAATCCCTTCATAAATGTTACTTTGCTCACACTCCAATAGCACGTCAAGTATTAAAAACCATTTGTCTCCATTCACTCCTATCAAATACGCTCACACATGCTTGCTGGAAGTCTAAGCCCCTCGCACACAAAACCTCCTTTACCCCCTCCCTCCAACCTTTCCTAGGCCGACTCCTACCCCGCCTTCCCTCCACTACAGATTTATACACTCTCGAAGTCATTCTGTCTCATTCCATTCTCTCTACATGTCCGAACCACCTCAACAACCCCTCCTCAGTTCTCTGGTTGGTAATCCGCACCTCCTCTAATTTCCAAACTCCGAATTCTCTGCATTATATTCACACCACACATTGACCTCAGACATGACATCTCCACTGCCTCCAGCCTTCTCCTCGTTGCAACATTCATCACCCATGCTTCACACCCATATAATCCAAATTCAAATTCATTATTTCGAGTAATATAATATAATTATACATTTTATGAAGTAGATATTACAAGATGGCCAATAATATGCCTAGGTATGCCTAAGCTTTTCAGGCAGTCTTTATGATAGGTCTTACTCAATAGTGACACAATGATTATACTGATAGTAAGGTTAGGTAATTGTAGTGATTAACTAGGTTTACAAAATTGAGGTACTGAAATTTAAATACAGTAGGACGTCATTTAGCACGATAGATACGTTCCTGAAAAAGTCGTGTTAGATAATTTCGTCTTAAATGATTAACAGAACTTATGGGAAAAATAGGGATACGTGTTTGAGAGTCCCCAAAAAGCCAAACAAGTTTTTTTAGACCAACATATCTTGCAAAAATTGAAGGCGAATATGTAATTTTAGTTCATTGTCATGATCTATTACTGCTTAAGACTACAAATGCAATAGAAATAATAGTATTTCTTACCTTAAATTGTGGGTAATGATGTTTGTGGATGGTAGTGAAGAGTGGATATGGATGGTGTGGCCCTACTGAGCTGAGGTGGATATGTAATTGTAGTGCATTGTCATGATCTATTACTGCTTAAGACTACAAATGCAATAGAAATAATAGTATTTCTTACCTTAAATTGTGGGTAATGATGTTTGTGGATGGTAGTGAAAGTGGATATGGATGGTGTGGCCCTACTGGGCTGAGGTGGATAGTAGAAGTTCTTGAACTGAAGTCGATGGTTGAACTGAGTGTCTAACTTTAAGTCAGTCAAGTCATTCAGTAAGTCAGTCAAGTCATTCAGTAAGTCAGTCAAGTCATTCAGTAAGTCAGTCAAGTCATTCAGTAAGTCAGTCAAGTCATTCAGTAAGTCAGTCAAGTCATTCAGTAAGTCAGTCAAGTCATTCAGTAAGTCAGTCAAGTCATTCAGTAAGTCAGTCAAGTCATTCAGTAAGTCAGTCAAGTCATTCAGTAGGTCAGTCAAGTCATTCAATAAGTCAGTCAAGTCATTCAGTAAGTCAGTCAAGTCATTCAGTAAGTCAGTCAAGTCATTCAGTAAGTCAGTCAAGTCATTCAGTAAGTCAGTCAAGTCATTCAGTAAGTCAGTCAAGTCATTCAGTCAAGTCATTCAGTAAGTCAGTCAAGTCATTCAGTAGGTCAGTCAAGTCATTCAGTAAGTCAGTCAAGTCATTCAGTAAGTCAGTCAAGTCATTCAGTAAGTCAGTCAAGTCATTCAGTAAGTCAGTCAAGTCATTCAGTAAGTCAGTCAAGTCATTCAGTAAGTCAGTCAAGTCATTCAGTAAGTCAGTCAAGTCATTCAGTAAGTCAGTCAAGTCATTCAGTAAGTCAGTCAAGTCATTCAGTAAGTCAGTCAAGTCATTCAGTAAGTCAGTCAAGTCATTCAGTCAGTCAGTCAAGTCATTCAGTCAGTCAGTCAAGTCATTCAGTCAGTCAGTCAAGTCATTCAGTCAGTCAGTCAAGTCATTCAGTCAGTCAGTCAAGTCATTCAGTCAGTCAGTCAGTCAGTCAAGTCATTCAGTCAGTCAGTCAAGTTAGTCAGTCACTCAGTCAGTCATTCAGTCAGTCAAGTCAGTCAGTCAGTCACACAAACTTATGTTTACATCTTTTATGTGTACAAAGTAACACTTCATTACGGCCACGGGTTATGTCTTGTCTAATATCTTTGTTTTCTTCGTTAATTCAAGATCAAAACACAATTCACTCTTTATTTTATTCTTCACAAACACAGCTGGCTTGTAGCCAGGACTTCTTAACGCGTATGAAATACGTACGAATGCTGGGGTCCGTGGCGGGTGGTGTCTGCTGAACCACAACAACAGTAGTAGAAACAAGACTGCTTGTGAGAATGGTTACTTGTTTTCCTTCCCACAAACTGTAAGTAAGTTTATTCAGGTATACACAGATACAGTTACGAAGATTATCATACATGGCAGCATATGTGTAGAGAACCTAGGATAACCCAAAAAGTCAGAGTGACAGTATTTCCATTGACTGACTTGGGTTATCCTAGGTTCTCACACATATGCTGCTATGATGATAATGTATGTAACTGTACTCACCTAATTGTGGTTGCAGGGGTCGAGACTCAGCTCCTGGCCCGTGTATCTGAATAAACTTAGTTTACAGGAAGGAAAAATTCCCTTTTCCTTAAAGCATGAGGATTCTTAGGCAGTAAATAACCATGCGCTCAAAATTTTTCCCCTCCTGCCCGAACCGTGTAATATCATCTTTACGTCGTGTAAGATGATAATGTGTAAATCTTAAATCGTGCAATACCGTAACGTGCAACATAATCTCGTGCTAAATGACGTTCTACTGTATTTAGAATTTAACAATTAGTTTATATACTAATGATAAAGGTGATGTATTGGTGTATTTAACAATTAGTTTAAGAATTTAGCAATTAGTTTATATATTAATGATAAAGGTGATGTATTGGGCATAATACATTTTCTATATTGGAGTGTCTTAGGCAAACTTATGACTAGCTTAAGAATTATGAAGCATTACCACACAACCCGCACATATAAAAAAGGAGCTTACAACGGCGTTTGGCCCTACTATTACTACTACTAATACTTCCACTACTTACTCCATTATTTCCCCACTCTCTTGTACCCTCCCCTGTCTGCCTGCCTATAAATACCCCTTCCTCCGTCTCTGTGTGTTAGTGTGACTTTGTAAATGGTCCAAGTCGGGCCGGGGAAACATCGTCGTAAGCTCCTCCCTTTTATATGTGCGGGTTGTGTGTGTATTGTTCCAGTCACGGTATTGTGCCTTTTTTGTTAATTATGAAGCAATAGTTGTATTAGAGTTTTGGTTAGTACTGTGCAAATTAAGGGGAATCACAGATATCAATAAGTGTATTTTGCTGTGGATATGTGCAAGATAAAGTAGTGTTCATGTGGTTAGCTACCGGTTGGGTGCGTACCTTTGATATACCTTTGAAGAGTTTCGAGAGTATCTACTCTCTGAGCCCGGCCATGGGCCAGGCTCGTCTGGTGCTTGCCTGGTCAACCAGGCTGTTGCTGCTGGAGCCCCGCTGCCCCACATATCCATCACAGCCTGGTTGATCTGGCACCCGATAAAGATACTTGTCTAGTTTCCTCTTGAAGGCTTCTACACTGGTTCCAGCGATGTTTCGGATATCTTCTGGTAAGATGTTGAATAGTCTGGGACCCGGATGTTAATACAGTGCAGGGAGATGGTAAGTAAATAAGTAAGTAAGTAAGTAAGTTTATTCAGGTATACACAAATACATTTACATACATTATCATACATAGCAGCATATGTGTGAGAACCTAGGATAACCCAAAAAGTCAGACAGAGTGACTTATTTCCATTGGGAAACAGTGCTTTTGAAAATGGAGGTTGTGTCTGCAGTTCTAGAGTTTTCAGGCAGGGAGTTCCAGATTTTACCCCTTTTATGCGCATTGAATTTTTGTACAGATTTAGTCGGACATGGGAATGTCAAAGAGATGTTTATGTCTGGTATTATGTCTATGGGTCCTGTCACAACTGTTAAGAAAGTGTTTTAGCTCAGGGTTAAAGTTGGAATTAATGGTTCTATAAATGTAGATAGCAGAGTAGTAAGTATGGATGTTCTGAACAATGAGTAGGTTTAGGTCTTTGAAGAGTGGGGGGGGTGCTAGGGCCTAGCATTGGATTGCGTGATAATTCTTAATACGGCTTTTGTTGGGTTATTATTGGCTTTAGGTGGGTAATTGCTGTTGATCCCCATGCACAAATGGCATATGTGAGGTAGGGATAGATGAGTGAATAGTATAGTGCGAGTAGGGCTGATTGTGGTACATAATACTGTATCTTAGAGAGGATCCCCACAGTTTTGGACACTTTCTTTGTTATGTGTTGGATATGGGTGTAATTTCAGGCTGCTGTCAAGGTGAAGGCCCAGGAACTTGCTCTCGTTATGTTTAGCAATAGGTGTAGTGTTGATCTTAATGTTTAATTGTGGATCATCTGCTCTGTTGCCAAACATAATAAAAGGTCTTATCAATGTTGAGTGTAAGTTTATTGGCTGTCATCCATGTTGATATTTTTATTAATTAGTCGTTAACAATGGTATTAAGCGTGGCAAGGTTTGTGTGGGAGATGACACAAGTTGTGTCGTCAGCAAGAATATTGCTTTCAGGTGTTGTGATACATTGGGAAGATCATTGATGTATAAGAGGAAGAGCAGGGGACCAAGGACACTTCCCTGCGGTACTCCGGTGTCTAGTGGTAGTGTCGTGGAGGATGTGTCTTTAATAGTGACATACTGATACCTATTAGTGAGGTAGGATTTGAAGTATGCTAGTGCATGACCTCTTATTCCATAGTGGTCAGGTTTGTGGAGTAGGATGCCATGGTTTACTGTGTCAAAAAGCTTTCCTTAGGTCAGAAAAAAGTCCTAGTGGATATTCCTTATTTTGAGTGCTGTGTAAAGCAGGTCTATCATTTTACTATTGCATTGTTAGTGCTTTTATTTTCGTGAAGCCAAATTGGCAGGGATTGAGTATGCTTTGTGTCGTTATAAACAAGTATAATCTCTTGTGCATAAGTTTCTCGAAGATTTTGGATAAAAAGCAGAATTTGATATAGGCCTATAGTTGTTTACGTCTGTAGGGTCACCACCTTTGTGTATTGGTGTAACCCTTGCTGTTTTGAGTAGTGTTGGAAAGTGCTAGTTTCTAATGATTTGTTAAAAAGTAATGAAATAGGATAGGAAAGGACATGAGTAGCTCATTTGTATATTAAGGGTGGAACTTGAGACAGATGCCCTGATTTTTTTTTAAGTGACTTGATTATCATTGTGACTTCAGTGGTTTCAGTAGGTGCAAGATATAAGGAGGATGGGAAATTCCCATCTAGGTAATCACTTTCGGGCATTGGTATCTGGGATTTTACTGGCAAGATTTGATCCTATGGTTGAGAAGAAGTCATTTATCTTGTTTACTGTATCAATAGGCTGTAGTGGTGTTTCGTTTGGTTTAGTTAGGACAATATCCCTAGTTTTTTTCAGTTTGTGGGTGCCCATAATCTGTGAGTGTTTTCCAGGTCTTTTTTATATCTCCTCTTGTTTCAGTGAATCTGCTGGAGTAGTACAATTGTTTGGCTTTTTTTATTAGTTTGGTGAGGACTGATGAATAGTGTTTAATAAACTCCTTATGTATGAATCCCCATCTATATTTCTTCTCATATTGATGTTTCTTGTTAATGGATTTTAGTAAGCTGTTAGTTAGCCATGGGCAGCCTAGCCGTTTATTCGTAATCTGTTTCATTTTTATAGGACAATGTTTGTTGTATAGTCTATGTAATTTATTAAGAAAGTTGTCTGTCCACTCATCGATACCCTTGGCATTTTAGAATTCTATAGCCCAGTCAACCGTCTCTAGCTCTGCTGTGAAGTTATTTATTGATGCCTGGTCATGGGTCGAAATGAAACTTTCGTGTATTCTAGGGGCAGTTTATTAATGTTTTTTAAGAGGAAGGTGGGGTAGTGGTCTGTGGTGCTGTCTGTTATTATCCCGATTTAAGGTGGGCTAGGATATTGGTCCATATAAACCCTTATGGTTGCACTCGTCTTAGTAAGCCTAATTGGTTTGTTATTGTTGGTATGAGAAGTGTGTTGTTCAATTGATGAAATCGGTTTTCTGACTGGTCATCTGGTTGGCCAAGGTTGATGTTGAAGTCTCCAGCTAAGATAAGGTGGTGTTGGGGTAACTTTCTCTCATACATTTCCCTCTTTACTTCCATGGGCAAAGTTCTTTGTCTCACAGACTCAAGTGCTCCCTCACCCTTTCCCTTTCATCAATTCTATGATTCCCTCATCATTCTTTGACCCATCTACTGACATGTCCCTCCCCAAAAATCTGAATACATTCACCTCCTCCATACTCTCTCTCTCCAATCTGATATCCAATCTTTGTCCCCCTAATCTTTTTTTATCCTTCACCTTACTCTTTCCTATATTCACCTTCAATTTTCTTCTTTTACACACCTTACCAAACTCATCCACCAACCTCTGCAACTTCTCTTCAGAATCTCCCAAAAGCACAGTGTCATCAGCAAAAAGCAACTTGACAACTCCCACTTTGTATTTGATTCTTTTCTTTTAACCCCACACCTCTTGCCAAGACCCCCCCATTCACTTCTCTTACAACCCCATCTATAAATATATTGAACAACCACGGTGACATCACACTCCTTGTCTAAGGCCCCCCCTTTTTCTGGGGAAAAGTCCCCCCCCCCCCACACACTAACCTGAGCCTCACTATCCTCATAAAAACTCTTCACTGGTTTCAGTAACCCCTCCCTGTTCCTTTTACCTGCAACATCTACCACATTGTCCCCCCCTCCACCCTATCATCGCCTTTTCCAAATCCATAAATGCCACAAAAACCTCTTTACCCTTATCC
>WNWK01021387.1:0-34176 GCA_009830355.1 Cherax destructor
ACTGGACCACTACGACAAGGTCCTGGATGCTCTAGAAGATAAACAGAATGCAGATGTTATATACACAGATTTTGCAAAAGCCTTTGACAAGTGTGACCATGGTGTAATAGCACAAAAATGCGTGATAAAGGAATAACAGGAAAAGTTGGTAGATGGATTTATAATTTCCTAACACATAGAACACAAAGAGTAGTAGTCAACAGAGTAAAGTCTGAGGCTACTGTGAAAAGCTCTGTTCCACAAGGCACAGTACTTGCTCCCATCCTATTCCTCATCCTCATATCAGACATTGACAGGGATATAAGCCACAGTGCTGTGTCTTCCTTTGCAGATGACACCCGAATCTGTATGACAGTGTCCACCGTTGAAGACACTGCAAGACTCCAAGCAGACATAAACCAAATCTTTAAATGGGCTGCAGAAAACAATATGAAGTTCAATGATGAGAAATTTCAATTACTCAGATACGGAAAACGTGAAGAAATTAAAATCTCATCGGAGTACAAAACTAATTCCAACCACACAATAGAGCGAAAACTAATGTCAAAGACCTGGGAGTGTTCATGTCAGAGGATCTCACCTTCAAGGACCATAACAATGTAGAATTGCATCTGCTCGAAAAATGACAGGATGGATAATGAGAACCTTCAAAACCAGGGATGCCAAGCCCATGTTGACACTTACAGATCGCTTGTTCTATCTAGGCTGGAATTTCTGCACACTAACTGCACCTTTCAAGGCGGGTGAAATTGCTGACCTTGAAAATGTGCAGAGAACCTTCACCACGCATAAGTGCGATAAACCACCTCAACTACTGGGACACTTGAAGTTCCTAAACCTGTACTCTCTAGAGCATGGCGGGAGAGATCATTATTATATACACATGGAAAATTCTCGAGGCTTAGTACCAAACTTGCACACAAAAATCACTCCCTACGAAAGCAAAAGACTCGGCAGGCGATGTAACATTCCCCCAATGAAGAGCAGGGTGCCACTAGCACGTTGAGGGACAACACAATAAGTGTGAAGGGCCCAAGATTGTTCAACTGCCTCCCAGCATACATCAGGATTACCAACAAGCCCCTGGCTGTCTTCAAGCAGGCACTGGACAGGCACCTCAAGTCGGTACCTGATCAGCCGGGCTGTGGTTCGTACGTTGGACTGCATGCGGCCAGCAGTAACAGCCTGGTTGATCAGGCTCTGGTCCAACAAGAGGCCTGGTCACGGACCGGGCCACGGGGGCATTGACCCCTGGAATTCTCTCCAGGTAGTCAACAAGAGCATGACTTTGTATATGCAGTAAGTTAACTGTTCTGTGCCTTGATGAGTATCTTCCAGCTGATGTAAGTGTTAATACCATTTTATTGTCATTAATTTTTCATTTGTTTTCATGTGTTGTTGAACAAATTCACTCTTAAGTTTGTCTAAAGTCAGTGTTTTTAGTAAATTGTTCAGTAACTGTTGCATTGAGTTACCTTGCTTTGCTTGCAATTAAGAGTAAGAGTGTTCAAACTATTTTATTTCTAATATCTTTGTGTTGTGTGAAAATAATTTACCCCAGTGTGAATTTTTTTCAATCAGTCATTCCTGAAATTGATTTTGTGTAAATTAAATTCGCCAGTATTCACCTTGTTTTATCAATTTTGTTGTGTTTAATTGCTCTAGTAACTTGTCATTTCCTAAGAGTAATAAGTAATATTCCAGTGAACTTCTAGAGATTCAAGCAGTAAAGTTACTTTAATTTTTGCCAGTGAATATTCTATCGAATTGTTTTATCAGATTGTTGATAGTGCCATAACCATTATTGAATTCTTTTAATTAGTTGTGCATTTAATTCTTTTATTGTGTTGCAATTTTGTTGATATTTAAAAAAAGAAAACTCATTTTGCTGTTCAAGTTAAAGCTAGATTGTTTTATCTTAGTGTGTTGAATTTTCTTGCCAAGTCAATTTCAGTGAGTTATCTTTTCTTTAGTGTTATTGTGCTATTATCCGTGTTACTCATGCAGAATAGTTAATAATTACTATCAGTTAAACTATATTGTGCCATATACTTGTGTAAATTTTGCTTTCAGTTCGATTCTCGTTTATTTGCTCAGTCATGTCTCAAGTAAAGTCAAGTAGTAATGTGTTTGCTGCCAGTCGAGGCATTGAAGTTCTAGTAACCATGTGCGATAATACTGTGTGTATTGCCATTCAGCGCCATAATGATAATGAGTCAGTAAACAGCCCTCTTAGTCCATTAATGACTGAAAGACAGTCTGTAGCTTTTGAGCAATGTGTTTGTTCTTCAAGCTTGTATCAGAGAATTGCCAGAGTGATGCGGAATGTGAAGTTCAGATTAGTTCTTGTAGAAAGTATGTTTTACTTGTTAACGTAGCCGAGCGGTCAAGGCACTAGTATTACTGTCACTCCTGTCTGGAATTCAGCCCCTACAATATCTTGCATGCAAGATAGCGTTCAGATGCCTAGGGTACCGGAGGTATCCCGGACCGCCTTGAGTACTGAGTCTATCCTTGCAATGTTGCTAGTTCAAGTAGTAGTTCCTCTCCAGGGGACGCTTTGTTGAAGAAAGACTATTTGAATGAGTTATAGCATCTCTCGCTGATGCAAAATCAATTGCAGAAAGCCGTTTCTGTTGTCTAGAGTGTCAGTTGTTGTCCCCCGTGTTCCAGATAGTGTTCCTTCCAGTTGACAGTAAGCCTTTGCAGAGTAAAGTGTCGTGTGTCGAGTAATTCTTACCTGCAGTAAGAGATAGTGAAGCCGTTCTCCTTGCTCATACTTTGTGTCTTTGAGCTAACTATTTCAACCGGGGAGAGATCCATCCACTCCACCGAGTCTGTTCATTCCTTCAGTAGGAAAGTGATTATAAGTTGATCAAAACCCGAGTTGTTCATTCCTCCAGTAGGAAAGTGATCATAAGTTGTGAGATAAAGATAGAAAATCAGAAAATCCAGTTTAGAACCGAATTATTGACTGTGTGTTTTGTTATTAGATTTCCAGTATCTAGCAAGATGTTTGTGTGTTCAAGTTCTCTCTGAGTTCTGAGTTTTAACAGTATAACCCGTGTTAGCCGAGTTTATCTTTCCTGTTAAAACTTCTTCCCTGTAAATATTTATTCTTCCTCAGAAGCCGAAGAGTGCATGAATACACATCCATTGATCGATCAAATTTGCAAATTGTAATTTATGTAATCTGTTATATCTAGATCCATTAAATTTCTCTTATGTACCATTAACGTAAGAAGTGCGAGAGTAAGATTAATCTTGATCAGTTCAAAGTTATAATGTGTTTGCTATTGTATAGATTCATCCAGTACCACCTGTCTGTTCAGTCTATAGAGTTGTATAGTATGCCAAGACGTCATACGATAACATGGCCGAGCTGTCGTATCAGTATCATATGTACACTGTTCCCACTTATACAGCTGGTCCCTTTGCGTGGGACGTCACGGTACCCGCTGACGTCAGGTGTGGCTGGACTCTCCTTCACTTACTGTAAATATACCGTAACCATCCAACAAGGAGTATCTTTGACCTCCTATATATCTCTCCCAAGACCCACGCGACAGTAGTACCTCCCCGGGCAGGATGGTAGTACCTCCCCGGGCAGGATGGTAGTACCTCCCCGGGCAGGATGGTAGTACCTCCCCGGGCAGGATGGTAGTACCTCCCGGGCAGGATGGTGGAGTACCTCCCGGGCAGGATGGTAGTACCTCCCGGGCAGGATGGTAGTACCTCCCGGGCAGGATGGTAGTACCTCCCGGGCAGGATGGTAGTACCTCCCGGGCAGGATGGTAGTACCTCCCGGGCAGGATGGTAGTACCTCCCGGGCAGGATGGTAGTACCTCCCGGGCAGGATGGTAGTACCTCCCGGGCAGGATGGTAGTACCTCCCGGGCAGGATGGTAGTACCTCCCGGGCAGGATGGTAGTACCTCCCGGGCAGGATGGTAGTACCTCCCGGGCAGGATGGTAGTACCTCCCGGGCAGGATGGTAGTACCTCCCGGGCAGGATGGTAGTACCTCCCGGGCAGGATGGTAGTACCTCCCGGGCAGGATGGTAGTACCTCCCGGGCAGGATGGTAGTACCTCCCGGGCAGGATGGTAGTACCTCCCGGGCAGGATGGTAGTACCTCCCGGGCAGGATGGTAGTACCTCCCGGGCAGGATGGTAGTACCTCCCGGGCAGGATGGTAGTACCTCCCGGGCAGGATGGTAGTACCTCCCGGGCAGGATGGTAGTACCTCCCGGGCAGGATGAAGTAGTACCTCCCGGGCAGGATGGTAGTACCTCCCGGGCAGGATGGTAGTACCTCCCGGGCAGGATGGTAGTACCTCCCGGGCAGGATGGTAGTACCTCCCGGGCAGGATGGTAGTACCTCCCGGGCAGGATGGTAGTACCTCCCGGGCAGGATGGTAGTACCTCCCGGGCAGGATGGTAGTACCTCCCGGGCAGGATGGTAGTACCTCCCGGGCAGGATGGTAGTACCTCCCGGGCAGGATGGGTAGCAGTACCTCCCGGGCAGGATGGTAGTACCTCCCCGGGCAGGATGGTAGTACCTCCCGGGCAGGATGGTAGATACCTCCCGGGCAGGATGGTAGTACCTCCCGGGCAGGATGGTAGTACCTCCCGGGCAGGATGGTAGTACTCCCGGGCAGGATGGTAGTACCTCCCGGGCAGGATGAGTACCTCCCGGGCAGGATGGTAGTACCTCCCGGGCAGGATGGTAGTACCTCCCGAGGGCAGGATGGTAGTACCTCCCGGGCAGGATGGTAGTACCTCCCGGGCAGGATGGTAGTACCTCCCGGGCAGGATGGTAGTACCTCCCGGGCAGGATGGAGTACCTCCCGGGCAGGATGGTAGTACCTCCCGGGCAGGATGGTAGTACCTCCCGGGCAGGATGGTAGTACCTCCCGGGCAGGATGGTAGTACCTCCCGGGCAGGATGGTAGTACCTCCCGGGCAGGATGGTAGTACCTCCCGGGCAGGATGTGTCCTCCCGGGCAGGATGGTAGTACCTCCCGGGCAGGATGGTAGTACCTCCCGGGCAGGATGGTAGTACCTCCCGGGCAGGATGGTAGTACCTCCCGGGCAGGATGGTAGTACCTCCCGGGCAGGATGGTAGTACCTCCCCGGGCAGGATGGTAGTACCTCCCGGGCAGGATGGTAGTACCTCCCGGGCAGGATGGTAGTACCTCCCGGGCAGGATGGTAGTACCTCCCGGGCAGGATGGTAGTACCTCCCGGGCAGGATGGTAGTACCTCCCGGGCAGGATGGTAGTACCTCCCGGGCAGGATGGTAGTACCTCCCGGGCAGGATGGTAGTACCTCCCGGGCAGGATGGCCTCCGGGATGGTAGTACCTCCCGGGCAGGATGGTAGTACCTCCCGGGCAGGATGGTAGTACCTCCCGGGCAGGATGGTAGTACCTCCCGGGCAGGATGGTAGTACCTCCCGGGCAGGATGGTAGTACCTCCCGGGCAGGATGGTAGTACCTCCCGGGCAGGATGGTAGTACCTCCCGGGCAGGATGGTAGTACCTCCCGGGCAGGATGGTAGTACCTCCCGGGCAGGATGGTAGTACCTCCCGGGCAGGATGGTAGTACCTCCCGGGCAGGATGGTAGTACCTCCCGGGCAGGATGGTAGTACCTCCCGGGCAGGATGGTAGTACCTCCCGGGCAGGATGGTAGTACCTCCCGGGCAGGATGGTAGTACCTCCCTGGCAGGATGGTAGTACCTCCCTGGCAGGATGGTAGTACCTCCCTGGCAGGATGGTAGTACCTCCTGGCAGGATGGTAGTACCTCCCTGGCAGGATGGTAGTACCTCCCCTGGCAGGATGGTAGTACCTCCCCTGGCAGGATGGTAGTACCTCCCCTGGCAGGATGGTAGTACCTCCCCTGGCAGGATGGTAGTACCTCCCCTGGCAGGATGGTAGTACCTCCCTTGGCAGGATGGTAGTACATCCCCTGGCAGGATGGTAGTACATCCCCTGGCAGGATGGTAGTACATCCCCGGGCAGGATGGTAGTACCTCCCTTGGCAGGATGGTAGTACCTCCCTTGGCAGGATGGTAGTACCTCCCTTGGCAGGATGGTAGTACCACCCTTGGCAGGATGGTAGTACCTCCCTGGGTGGTTGTTGTCTATCAACTTACTACACTAGTATTTAGCTAAATCCCAGAAAACACTTCCATAGCTGCATAATTAATCCCTGAGATTGCAGTCTCTAAAACTAAAGATAGAGAAATAATATGCTCATTACAAGAAGGAATCATTACATAGATACTATCAAAATATAGTAAACCCTTTTAAGCCACATGATCATCTCTTACATTTTCAATATTCTGCTATTTTAAATTTACTTTTCCATTTCCAACAGTGGCTCACCATTACATTGGTGCCAGAGTGGAAATCGTTTACATTGGTGTTGAGCATTGGTAGGGAGGCTGGAGGGCCTCTACTATGTACTAGGCAAGCCATTGTTTTAGTAGTACAGGGGACAGTAGGGGAAGGACAAAGGGTGTCGGGGAGGAAGAGGAAACATAAATAAACAACGTCCCACACAGATTGTTTTATCTGGAAACATATTGTTTGACTGTCACTCAGTGATGATCACTGTGTTATTCCTTTCATTAATCATCCCATCTTGTTAAATGATAACAATCATGACATCCAAAAGAAGTGCAAGTGATGCTGGTGAATTAATGAAGAAAATTAATCATGTAACTATGCTTATTTAACCCTTTGAGGGTTGAGAGGGTGGCCCGGTGGTCTGGTGGCTTGAGCTCTCGTTTCACACACGGAGGATCCAGGTTCGATTCCCGGCGGGTGGAAACATTTCGACGTGTTTCCTTACACCTGTTGTCATGTTCACCTAGCAGCAAATAAGGTTGTTAGTCGACTGGTTTGGGTCGCATTCTGGGGGACAAGATTAAGGACCCCAATTGAAATAAGACAGACAGTCCTCGATGACGCACTGACTTTCTTGGGTTATCCTGGGTGGATAACCCTCCGGGGTTAAAAATCCGAAGAAATCTTATCTTATCTTAGGCTGTCTCCCAAACTCGTTCTCAGGGTCTAAAAAAAAAAAATTATTTTTTTCGTATGAAATGACAGGTTTTTTTTTTCTAATTGTTATAGGTTAAAATTTTTTTTTTTGCCATCAATACTTACCAAGATATAGAGGCGTGAAGTTGACAGAAATTGAACTGCTTACAGCAGCATTGCCGACTGCCGGTCACCCGGTAAGAGTTTATTTTTCTACTTTTTTCTTTTTTTTCAAGTAACTTTTATGGCTTGTAAGACCAATATAAGGCATATTGTATATATATTCACTCGTTGTATACTTCACAATAACCACACAAACAGTTATTATATTATTTACAAAACATGTTTACACAAACAAACAATATAAAATGTAGTTTATTACTATTT
Organism: Cherax destructor; assembly: GCA_009830355.1. Lineage (NCBI taxonomy): Eukaryota > Metazoa > Arthropoda > Malacostraca > Decapoda > Parastacidae > Cherax > Cherax destructor. Next base: position 7,428 of record WNWK01021387.1, read on the forward strand.
TTCTATATCATATATACACATATAGAGGCACTGGACATGTTCCTAGAAGTTCTGCAGCCTGTGGAAGTCTCTGAAACATGGTGTCATGCACAGTGGTGTTTTACACTCTTTACACATGAAACGAGTGTCTCTGCGTTTTTGTGGGCGTTTTTTTGTATGTGCACAGACATAACACCTCTTCTGAGCCTTTTTCTTCAAAACAGTAGCAGGCAGTTTTGTTAGGAAGTGATCACCAGGCCTCAGACGAGAGAGTAGTTGTCGATCAGTTCGTGGGCGGTTTTCTATTGCAGGTGTTGTTACTTGGTACTTGGTGATTATTTGTCTGATCACAGACAAACAAAATTCGCCATATGGTGGTTTGTTTCTGGTCCTCATCTTATACATATTATAAGCATTGAGCATGGAAATGTCCAGAAGATGGAAAAAGAGTTTTATATACCACTTATGACTCTTGCGAACAATATCAGCTAACCCAATCTGCATGTCACATTTGTCCACTGAATGCATATTAAGGGTGTAGTCCATCACAGCTGCAGGTTTTAGAATGGGTTCATTGGTCTCTCTATTCTGCCTGCCACTGTCTGTCATTTCATTTCGGTGAAATGATGACAACAGTATGACATCTCGTTTGTCATGCCACCGAAATGCCATGATGTCATTGGCAGCAAATGCCTGCACCTCACCTCTACGAGTGTCTGCGTCGAACCTAGGCATATGCTTACGATTTGCACGCACTGTACCGCAAACATCTGTCATGTTCACTCGCAAAAAATCACTGAGTAAGGGGCTTGTGTACCAGTTATCAGTATATAATATATGCCCCTTACCAAGATATGGTTCCATCATTGTTCTAACCACATCACCAGAGATACCCAATAACTTCCTGGTATCTTGCAATGTATTACTTCCAGTGTACACAATAATATCCAATACAAGACCACTGTAGCAATCACAAAGCACAAACAACTTTTTACCAAAGCTTTTCCTCTTGCTTGGTATATACTGCTTGAACGACAGTCTACCTTTGAACAAAATCAATGACTCATCAATAACAAGCTTCCTGAAGGGATAAAAATACATATTGAATTTCTGTTTCAGATACACAAACACATTCCTAATCTTATATAACCTGTCTTTTCTGTCAGGCCTGGTTTTGTCCGAGAAGTGTAGCATACGTAATAGTAGCACAAATCGATTCACTGATATTATATCACTGAAACCTGGGGTTGCAATCAGGTGGTCTGTCGACCAGTATGATTTGACACTGTGCTTATACACATGTGGCATAAGCATTATTGTGGCAAAGAAAAGATACATCTCAGCCACAGTTGTCTCTTTCCACTTGTGTAGGCGTGATTTTAGTGAAAGTATTGTGTTTGCCATGGTGTAATCAAAGTATGTGTTGCTTTCCCTGACAATAATTTCCATCAGGGGTTCGTCAATGAATAACTCGAAACATTCTAGTTCAGTGGCATTGTTCCCAAGTGTACAAGATGGCAATATTCCACTTTGACTTTCATCAAAGTGATGGGGATTGGGAACAAAATTGGCAACTTGCTGCCAGTTCCAGATGCGGTCTGCTGGTGGGTACTGGATACTGACAGGTGGTTGTGGTTGTGGAGGTTGGTGTGGTGGGTGAGTGGTTGAGGGTGGCCTTTGTTGTTGCTCAGCTGAGTCAGTGGCGTGGGTAGCAGCATGGCCCACTGTTGGTGCCTCACGGCTGGCACCACTATAACCACTACCATCTGATGCTGCATGCACATTTTTCATCCCAATTGCAACAATATCATCTTCATTTTCACTATCTGTTCCTGTTGTAGAGTCATGGGATGTACTCTGAGATGTACTCCTTACCCTTGGAATAGCATGTGGCACACTACCAGAGCGCATATAGCGTCGTATATCCTGACGCTTCACTGAAGAATATTCCACTTCACTCTCGCTACTGGAACTGTTTTCAAGAGCTTGGAGATCATATTCACTATCACTATCATCACCACTGCTCACTTCTGAGTCCTGGACATGGGAAAATATGAATTTCCTCTTTCGTTCTGGTACAACTGGACGTGAACAAGACGCCCCTGCACCAGAGGTGGAAGGTTGTGGGTCATCTGGATTTTCCTCACTATTACCATTATTATGGTCATTAGTTTTGGTCACAGACTCCTCAAAACCTTGAAAGTCATCATCACTGACACTTCCATCTGTGTTTGAACTGTCACTTGGGAACAAAAATGTCCCAATTCGCCAAGGAGTGAGGAGTTTCTTACTGTGAGGCATGGTAAACAAGGTGTACTAAAATGGTGTTCCTACAATGCACCACTAGGTCCCCAATTTTTTTCCTACTGTGCACACTGACCACGCAGATCCATTCTCTCACATGTAGGCCTACCAGCTTTTTCCTGCTTGATTTGAAGGCGCTTGAATTTACACGTACTAGCACAGCACCAACCCTGAAAAGGTTAAAAAACTGGATGTATTTAAAATGTTGAAGGATGGTGCTTGTATCATGGGGACGGCACAAGTGCTTGGTATTCACCTATATATGGCTGCAGGGGTTGGGTCATAGCTCCTGGCCCCACCAGAAGCTATGACTCAATCAATGATTTGTTCAATTCAAGACAATGTGGAGAAGATAAAGACTTATACAATAATTAATCCTCAATGTGACATGGTGAAATGAATAAGAAATAGATCATTACAGCTAAACAAAGAAGAAAGTTTGCTAAACATGTGAAAAATAAAGATGTACAGTATATTCATTTTGATGGCCTTATTATTAGGAAAAAAAGGCCTTGTCAAACTATAAAACAGTGTGTGAGAAGGAAGAAAAGTTTGAGAATCAGTTCACATTTAATTTTGGATGCTTTAACTGCTATAGAATGTGCAGCGTGTGGAACAATATAAAATTACGTGGGATGATCATGCTGCCACAAAAGAATTCCCCGCTGAAATAGCGAAAATTATTTCTGAAAGTGGCTACAAACACGAGTAGATGAAGAATAAAATGGCCCGATACCGTGACTGGAACAATACACAAATAACACGCACATATGAAAAAGGAACTTATGATGAGGTTTCGGTCAGACTGAAATGTTATGTTTCTTTCTTGTGTATATGGGGTATTTGTGCACTGAGCAGGCGTTTAATGCTGATGAAATATGATTGTTCTGGATAATGCCGTGTAGAATATACTTAAACACTGTATCATGCTGGAATTATCTGAATCTGAAGACCACAAAAGATGGCTGAACTTACTTCTTCACAGTAATGCACCAGGCGACTTTAAATGTGAATCCATTATTGTTGATTGCACCAAGAATCCCAGAGCTTTAACCCTTTGAGGGTTTCAGGACCCTCTCCGAATCTCGTTCTCAGGGTCGCAGAATTTAAAAAAAAAAAAAAAAAATTCTTATGAAATGATAGTTTTTTTTTCTAAATCTAATAGGCTAAAAAATACATTTTTGCGATCAGTACTTACCGAGATAAAGAGGATTGAAGTTGACCAAACTTTAACCGCTGACAGCAACATCGGTGACTTCCGGTTGGCCGGTAATCGTTTCTTTTTTTATTATTGAGGTTGTTTTCTTATCGATTTTAATTTTTTTTTCAAATAACTTTTATGGCCTGTGAGAGCAATATAAGTGCTGTTTTTCAAATATTCACTCGCTAATTATGACACAATAATGACAAAAGTTTGTTATCACTATTTTGTTTACACAAGTTATTGACAAATATTTACAATAACAAATATTGTTTATTTCTATTGTTCAATCATATACGTATACGTATACATATTTACAGTCAGTGGACATGTTTCTAGAAGTTCTGCAGCCTGTGGAAGTCTCTGAAACATGGTTCCATGCACAGTGGTGTTTTACATTCCACACACATAAAACGAGTGTCTCTGCGTTGTTGTGGGCATTTTTTTGTATGTGCACAGACAAAACACCTCTTCTGAGCCTTTTTCTTGCAAGCAGTAGCAGGCAGTTTTGTTAGGAAGTGTTCACCAGGCCTCAGACGAGAGGGTAGGTGTTGATAACTTGGTGTTGGATGGTTTTCTATTGCAGGTGTTGTTCCTTGGTACTTGAATATTATTTGTCTGATGACAGACAAACAAAATTCGCCATATGGTGGTTTGTTTGTGGTCTTCAACTTATAAATATTATAAGCATTGAACATGGTATGTCCAGAATGTGAAAAAAGAGTTTTATGTACCACTTGTAACTCTTGCGAACACAATCAGCAACCTAATTTGCATGTCACATTTGTCCACTAAGCGCATAGTGAGGGTGTAGTCAATCACAGCTGCAGGTTTTAGAATAGGTTCATCGGTCTCTCTACTCGCCCTGCCAGTGTCTGTCATTTCGTTAGGGTGAATTGATGACAACAGTGTGACATCTCGTTTGTCATGCCACCGAAATGCCATGATGTCATTGGCAGCAAACGCCTGCACCTGACCTTTACGAGTGCCTGCATTGAACCTAGACATATGCTTACGATTTGTACGTACTGTACCGCACACATGTCAAGTTCACTCGCAAAAAATCACTGAGGGAGGGGCTTGTGTACCAGTTATTAGTATATAAAATATGCCCCTTACCAAGATATGGTTCCATCATTGTTCTAACCACATCACCAGAGATACCCAATAACCTCCTGGTATCTTGCAATGTATAACTTCCAGTGTACACAATAATATCCAATACAATACCATTGTAGCAATCACAAAGCACAAACAACTTTATACCAAAGCGTTTTCTCTTGCTTGGTATATACTGCTTGAACGACAGTCTACCTTTGAACAGAATCAGTGTCTCATCAATAACAAGCTTCCTGAAGGGATAAAAATGCATATTGAATTTCTCTTTCAGATACAGAAACACATTCCTAATCTTATATAACCTGTTCTTTCTGTCAGGCCTGGTTTTGTCTGAGAAGTGGAGCATACGTAATAGTAGCACAAATCGATTCACTGATATTATATCACTGAAACCTGGTGTTGCAATCAGGTGGTCTGTCGACCAGTATTTGACATGGTGCTTATACACATGTGGCATAAGCATTATTGTGGCAAAGAAAAGATACATCTCAGCCACAGTTGTCTCTTTCCACTTGTTGAGGCGTGATTTTGGAGAAAGTATTGTGTTTGCCATGGTGTACTCGTAGTATCTGTTGCTTTCCCTGACAATAATTTCCATCAGGGGATAGTCAAAAAATAACTCTAAACATTCCATTTCAGTGGCATTGTTCCCAAGTGGACAAGATGGGCATATTCCAAATTGACATTCATCAAACTGATGGGGATTGGGAATAAAATTGTCAGCTTCCTGCCAATCCCAGGTGCGGTCTGCTGGTGGGTACTGGATATTTACAGGTGGTTGTGGGGGTTGTGGAAGTGGAGGTTGTGGTTGTGGGGGTTGGTGGGTGGGTGAGGATGGCCTTTGTTGTAGCTGAGCTGACTCAGCGGCGTCGGTGCCAGCATGGTCCACTGCTGGTGCCTTGCGCCAGCTGGCACCACCACCACCACTACCAGATGCATGCACATTTCTCATTCCAATTGCAACACTATCATCGTCATTTTCACTATCACTTTCTGTTGTACGCCCACGGGATGTACTCCTTCCCCTTGGAACAGCATATGGCACGCTACCAGAGCACATATACCATCGTATATACTGACACTTCACTGGAGAATATTCTGCTCCACTCTCGCTACTGGAACTGTTTTGAAGAGCTTGGAGTTCATATTCACTATCACTATCATCACCATTTTTCACATCAGAGTCCGGGATATGAATAAATAACAGTTTCCTCTTTCGTTCTGCTACAATTGAGCGTGAACAAGATGCCACAGCACCGGAGATGGAAGGCTGAGGGTCATCTGGGTTTTCCTCAATATTACCGGTACAGTGGACCCTCGAAAATAGGCTCCCTTGAATACAGGCGAATTTGAAAATACATGTAGGCCACTTTTTTCAGCAAAATATTGGCTTGATATTTGTCCGTTGGCTTAAAAATAGGCGGTCGTCTGAAACACGTCCACGTGGCCTCCCAACCGCCTGGGCACATAAACACCACATTGAGCGTCAGTGTGCCATTGTTTACCAGCGAGTGACCACCACCCATGCATTCATACCATACGTTTTTTCATTATTCCATTGTTTTTAGTGCTTGCAACTGCTAAATAAGCCACCATGGGCCCAAAGAAAGCTCCTAGTGTCAGCTCTGTGGTAAAGAGTGTAGCAGGGATGCAGGGAGTGTAGCAGGGATGCAGGGAGTGTAGCAGGGATGCAGGGAGTGTAGCAGGGATGCAGGGTGTGTAGCAGGGATGCAGGGAGTGTAGCAGGGATGCAGGGAGTGTAGCAGGGATGCAGGGAGTGTAGCAGGGATGCAGGGAGTGTAGCAGGGATGCAGCAGGGATGAAGCAGGGAGTGTGCAGCAGGGAGTGTAGCAGGGATGCAGCAGGGAGTGTAGCAGGGATGCAGCAGGGAGTGTAGCAGGGATGCAGCAGGGAGTGTAGCAGGGATGCAGCAGGGAGTGTAGCAGGGATGCAGCAGGGAGTGTAGCAGGGATGCAGCAGGGAGTGTAGCAGGGATGCAGCAGGGAGTGTAGCAGGGATGCAGCGGGGTGGCAGGTGAGCAGGGATGCAGCAGGGAGTGTAGCAGGGATGCAGCAGGGAGTGTAGCAGGGATGCAGCAGGGAGTGTAGCAGGGATGCAGCAGGGAGTGTAGCAGGGATGCAGGGAGTGTAGCAGGGATGCAGGGAGTGTAGCAGGGATGCGGGGAGTGTAGCAGGGATGCAGGGAGTGTAGTAGGGATGCAAGGAGTGTAGCAGGAAGGCAAGGACTTGGTACCTGAAGTGTTAATGGAAGGGGATTCCCCTTTCAAACACTAGCAACACCTCCTTCCTCTCCCCTCCTTCCTTCTTCCACACATCAACAACTCTTCAATAAAGGTAAGTGTCAATTTATTACTGTTTTATACTATATATCTCATTGTTTTCTGTGTAGATAAATGTACATTTCATGTAAAAAAAAATATTTTTTATATACTTTTGGATGTCTGGAACGGATTAATTTGATTTACATTACTTTTTATGGGGAAAATGGTTTTGAAAGTCGTGCATTTTGAAAATAAGCGGACTCTCAGGAACGGATTATGGACGATTTTCAAGGGCCCACTGTATTATGGTCATTAGTTTCGGTCACAACATCCTCAAAACCTTGAAACTCATCATCACTGACACTCCCATCGGTGTTAGAACTGTCACTGGGGAACAAAAGTGTTCCAATTCGCCGAGGGTGAGGAGTTTCTTACCGAGAGGCATGGTGAACTAGGTGTACTAACATGGCGTTCCCACAATGCACCACTGGGTCCCCGATTTTTTTCCTACTGCGCACACAGACCACACAGACCCATTCTCTCAACACAAGGCCTACCAACCATTTCGTGCTTAATTTGAAGGCGCTAGAATTTATGCGTACCTGTACGTGGAAAACCCCAGGGCGTAAGCCGTACTTGTACGACCGAAACCCCGAAAGGGTTAAAGGGTAGACATGAAGGGAGGTCTTCAAGTACCATTCACATTATGACTCACAAAATCGAAATGACACAATTGGAAACAATCACAGTACCAGTGGGGACTGAACTTGCAACAAGCAAGTTGTCTGCCACAAGCTCAATCCCCACCCTTACTGTGGTCCATTCACATTAATCTTATTTACATGGCACAGTTATAAGTCCAAACGGCAAAGTACAGTACTGTATGAAACTCTTATGGATTGGGAAAAAAGCATACTGCTTGGAATCAGGGGTAAAAGAACTTGGTGATAGGCCTGACTTATGTCTAATTCAGAAAAGGAGTGAGTCAGAAAATTTGTGGTCGTCTTCAGTAACTGGCACGGGTCCTGAATCTCAATTAGTTGTTACATTAAGACTTCTAAAGTCATGCAGTTCTGTATGAATTATCTGTTTATTAATCATAACTACTGGAGAGTAAGATACATGTGCGACAGTTGGCAATCTTATTGTTAATTAAAAAGTTTTGCCTACATAGCAGGCTTCTTCACTCACTGTAGAAACATTGGGCGTGTTTCTTTACACCTGTTGTCTATGTTCACTCATCAGTAAAGTGGGTACCTGGGTGTTAGTCGACTGGTGTAGGTCACATCCTGGGACTGACCTAATTTGCGGGAAATGCTCAGAATAACAAGCGGCTTTCTATATAGTAGTATGTCATTGATGTCAGCTATGGTCTGTATACCTTGTACATGTACTTGTAGTAAATAAAGATATTATTACATTACAGGTAGCAGGTGTAGATATCCAACTGCTGCACATGTGCCTTACTCTTCAACTTATTGATATTATATACCATTTTCAACATTACTGGAAAACAATAAAAAAAAAATGGATAGTTCAATGATCTTAGGTGAAGAACTTTGTCAACTTTTTAATCACAGACAAACTTGTAATGTGACCAGCTACTGGGTACATCTTTTAATAACCTTTATAGTACAGTGGTACCCCGAGTTTTAACCATAATTCGTTCCAGAAGGCTGTTCAAGTGCTGTTACAGAACAAATTTGTTCCCATAAGGAATGATGTAAATTAGATTAGTCTATTTCAGACCCCCAAAAATACACTTACAAAAGGACATACAATAATACACTTACATAATTGTTCGAGTTGGGAGCTGTACGAAACTCGGGGTACCACTGTAATTCAGTTTTAAATTCAACTGAGTTGGTTCTATTTGGGATTTCTGAAAATACATTAGAAAACTGTAAAAACTAAATGCTTAACTTAGACCTTTTGATATGATGTGTGTGATTCACCGATGTAGTGCCGACCCGGGTCTTGGACCTTATGATCTCAGGACACCTGGTTAATATTGACATCAGACGGCCTTGCAGTTGCATGCAGAGTAATACATTTGGACCATCATCTAAGTTTGGATCTGAAAAATTACAGTTTATTACACATACATTAACCTCATGGATAATATTATCTGGTATCCTGCTAAAGTGTTCAGATAAAAAATATTAAACCTGAGGGGATATTTCTTGAGCACAGCTGACCCTTATGTGAGCTGGCAGGAATGTTCCTGAAAATGGCATCTTACACAAGAATGTGTAAGGTAAATCTAGGGCAAAAACAACATCCAGTACTGAGGTCCCTTGCTTAAATGAGATGGGTTACACAGATGACAGCAAAGAAATGAGTGAGATACTGAAGTCACAATATGACTAAGCATTTAGTGAGCTATTAATCAGACTAAGAGTCAATTATCACAGGACTTTGAAAAAGCAATAAATGACATGCCCATGCACTCTGCTCCAGGCTCAGACTCATGGAACTCCATGTTCATCAAGAACTGCAAGAAACTCCTTTCACGTGCATTAACTATTCTATGGAGGAACATGGACACAGGAGTCATCCCACAGTCACTAAAAACAACAGACATAGCCCCACCCCACAAAGGTGGCAGTAAAGCAATTGCAAAGAATTAAAGAATTACAGACCGATTGCACTAATGTCCCACATCATAAAAATCATGGAAAGGGTTCTAAGAAGCAGGACTGCCAACCACTTGCCCAAAATTGCACAACCTAGGGAAGCATGGGTTACAGAGTGTCACTCCTGCCTCTCACAGCTACTGGATCACTATGACATGGCCTTGGATGCATTGGAGAACAACCAAAATGCAGATGTAGTATACTCAGACTTTGAGAAAGCCTTCAACAATTGTGTGATAAAAGAATAATGGGAAAAGTATGTAGAAGGATCTATAACTTCCTAACAAATAGAACACAAGGAGTAATAGTAAACAGAGTAAAGTCAGAGGCAGCTACAGTGGAGCTTTTGGTCATCTGACCGAGACCTTCCACTGACTGCACTAGCAGGGCAACCTAAACACCCTATAAAACTGTCGAGCTATAACATGTCATGAACAAAACTGTCAAGGTATAACATGTCATGAATAAAACTGTTGAGGTATAAACTGTCAGGAATAAATTATTATTATAATCAAGAGGAAAGCGCTAAATCCATAGGAGTGATGTGGAAGGTATTCAGGCATAATTCAGGGAAATGGAGTATATTACAAAATAAATAACCATTTGTAATAAACGACTGTTTGGGATACTGAGTAAAATATCAGATTTTCAATATTTATTATATTATTATTAATATAAAAACATATAATCTGAATAAAATCATATAATCTTATAATTTGTGTAAAAAACATATTTATATACACAAAAATCATAGTACACTAAAATACCACAAGTAAAATCATATACTCAGTGCTTATCAAGTCGCTGCCATCTTCAAGTGTCACGCAGGACACTACCACACCTCGTCATGATACTCCTTCTCCACCGTATCCTCAGACACCCTTATCTCTGTCTTATGGCACGCTTACGGGGTTCCATGACACCCGATCTCCCTGTACCATAAGACTCTATCGCTGTGTCACAAGACACCTTCTCTGTGCCACATGGCACGCCCCCTGCATCATGAACCCATCTCTAATAAAACCTGTGCACCGCGTCTTGACACACACCAAATACACGACTCTTAACTTGTGTCGTGCCACCGTCACAAACTCTCTGGATACCCCACTGAATACCTGACACTCCGGGTAACAATCTCCAGGTAAACACAATCTCAGGTACATAGTCTCAGGTACATAGTCGCAGGTACATAGTCGGTACGATGAATAAGCCAATAGTCTAATTCTGGTGACCAGACTTGCCGCTCTCCTCATAATGCTTCATCACTTCATCACTGTACTTGGCCTTGTAAACATAACAAGTACAGAGTTACTTTCGAGTAACACAGTCTAGAGAGGATAGAGCTTCCAGTTCTCTCAGCACTGGAGCACTGTAGACCTGTCACCAGCACCACACTGCGAAAGTCTGCAACTCTCAAGCAGGTCTGACTGGCGAACTCAAGTAGTGTATCAGGGAGCTGGTGAACTTTCCAGTGTTGTATATGGGAGAGTCTGGTTGACACTGTCAGTCTAGCCGGCTCGTCAGTCAAACATCACTTTTGATTACGTCACAGGCCGGCAGGTATACTACCTAACAGCCATGTTAGATAGGGGGCCGTAACAGAGTACATATCCAATTGCCTAGATCAAGAGCCCCTCACCAGCATCAAGGAACCTTCCTTGGGGGTGTCAGGAATAAAACCATCTATGTAAAAATTGTCGTGAATAAAACTGTCAAAGCATAACTTGTCATGCATAAAGTGCCCAAGAGCTGGAGTCTGCACAACACTGGTCCAGTTAACAAGTTTTACTCAGGTTCACACTGAACTTTTAAAGAGTATTAAATACAGCGGTAACAATAAGCACGTACAGACATACATGGCTGCTAAATTATGTTGATTTATAATGATAATCTAAGAAATAATGTTATAGTGTTATAAATAACATTGTTATAGTGTTATAAATAACATTCGCTGCCCGGTCACTGTGGTGAGCGGGTGTGCTGGCTGGTTTCCCCTGGTGGCCAGTGTTGACAACTTTATTTTCTCCAATATGGCGGAGACGTATAGAAGGAGAGTGCATACTGTGTGCATAGAGGTGCTTGTTGGCGCTATTTATCCGTCAAATGCTGAAGTTCTCTTGCCAGCCATTTTCAGAGACACTTATGGAATTCTCACAGCAGACATTTATGGGATTTTATTAAATGGAGCTACACGAGTGTTTGTGAAGTTCTTGACAAGTGGTGCCTACGAGAGGGTTGTTGATGTCTACCAGGAGAAGCGCATGGTCGTTTCAGAGGGTTTGGAGGTGAGATTAAGGGATGTATCAGCAACTTTTACGTGGATACGTATACGGAACATCCCTTTTGAAGCGGATGCCGTGGATGTGAAAGATGTTTTTAAGGCATATGGAGTGATCCATGCGGCAAATGTTGGCAGGTGGGCGCAGGGTACCTACGCTGGAATGCCGGAGGGATCTTACAGTTTAAAGATGTCTTTGAGGAGGCCAATCCCCTCGTACGTCCTGATGCCAGAATTTAGGAGGCAAGTTTACGTGACGTACGTGGGGCAAGTACGGACGTGTCGGCTCTGTGGTCAGCCAGGGCATATAGCAGCAGCGTGTGAGAGACGTGGACCACGACCCCAGCAACAACGTGGGGGGCAGGAGCATGGTGCGGAGGGCCCTTCAGGTGTGCTCCAGGAGGTGCATGGGTCATCTTCAGGGTACATGGACGGTGGAGATAGACGGTGGAGTGACGTGGTAGAAGAAGCGGAGGTGGTGGTGGTCTCCTTGCCACCTGTGACGCAACCAGTGATGGTGGAAGACAGCAAGGTTGCTGTCGTGCAGGAGGAGGTGGACGATTTGGTGGAGTTGACGGGGCCTATGATGGAGGACCTGAGGATGATGCTTGACAGTCCGCCTTCTGTGGGAGAGGAGTCCGTGGTGAAGGACTACCGGAGGTAACAGCAAGCCCGGGTGAAGTGCTGAGTGAGGATGTGAGTAAGGGTGCTTGTGGTGGCAGTGAGGAATCAGTAAGAGTGTGTGTGGTTGAGGCTGTGGTTCATAGGGAGGAAAATGATGTGAATGAGGTGTCTGAAGAGGTCATGGAGGTGGCGGGGAATCCCGCAAGAGATCAAGTGGCTCGGTAGAGGATGACGTGTTGACGCCGGGTCAGAGGACAGGTAAGAAAGTGTTCGCGGATGTGGTCAGGGAGGGAGGGGGTCAAGGGTAAGGTCTTGGATAAGGAGGAGTAGGTCTCAGTGGGGGTGGGCCAGTGGTCAAAGCAGGAGTGTCGAGAACGATGAAGCATCGAGGGAAACCACCATTGAAGCCTTCAAGTGTATCAGTATGAATGTGAACGGCCTTAGGGCCGAGGTCAAGAGGATGTGGGTTGAACGGACATTGCGGAGAGAGGGCATTGACGTGTGTTTTCTCCAAGAACATAATTTTAGGTGTGGTGGGGATCTGAAGTTGCGGGGTTTTACTTTGTACACTGGTAGTTCTGAAAATTTCAAGGGTGGGGTGTTGGTAGGTATTAGGGAGTCCAGCCCTTTTCATCTGAGGTCATGGGAGGAGGTAGGGGGCGGGAGGATTGTTAGGGTTGATGGTGAATGGGGTGATATCCCGGTTAGCTTCATTTACATGTATATGCCCGCGGTTAATGTACGTAGTTTAAAGGGTGAGTTTGTGAGGGATTACTTAGTATATGCATTACGGGGACTCCCTGAGGTAACTGTGTTAGCAGGTGACTGGAACTGCATAATTAGGAAGCGTGATGTGGAACCGAGGGGTGCAGGATGTATACTAGCGGAGTTGCGAGACTTACTGGGAGCGGTGGGGGTTCGAGATGTGGTAGATGGTAGGGATATCATGGTGGAACATACGTTCATAAGGAGAGGATATGCAGCACGTTTAGATCGGGTGTATGTGTCCTCGCGTATAAATGTGGAAGAGGTGCGTAACATAGACGTAGGGTTTTCAGATCATAGAGGTGTGGTGGCAGTATTAGGGTGGGTGGGTGCTGTTAAATTTTATTCGGATCTGTGGAGGATGAATGTAAGTTTGTTAAAAAGGGAGGGGGATCGTGAGGGTTTTGCGGTTTGGTGGGAGGGTTTATGGGGTGGAGGCAGGGAGATTAAGGACGTGGTGAAGTGGTGGAATACAACAGCGAAGGAGGCAGTGAGAGGTTATTATAGGCGTGAAGGTGTGGAGGAGGCGGGATATAGGTATGGGTTACAGCGATATTTGGAGGGGCAGTTAAGGGACTGTTATGGAGGGGGAGGGGTGGGTGCCATCAGCAGGAAATAGCGTACCTTAAGGGAGATTACGGGATATTCAGAATGATGTTTTTAGGGCGATAAGGGTACGTAGTCAATTAGAAGAGGTGTTATGGGGGGATAGGCCCTCAGGCACGGTATTACGGAGGTTTCGGAAACGTAGAACGGTCATGACGCTGGCGGCGTTGATGGTGGAGGAGATGGGTGGGTATCATCAGGGTCAGGTGTTACGCACGACAGAGGGGATGTGTGCTTATGCAAGGTTATGGTTTCAGCGTAAATTTGAGGGTAGGGAGAGGGATGAGGTTAGTAGGAGGATTGTTTTGGAGGAATTCAGGGAGACTGGAGAGGAGGATAGGAAGGGGTTAGGTGGGAGGATTACAGTTGACGAGGTATGGCAGGCGGTGCAGGGATTGAGGATGGGGAAGGCGCCTGGGGTGGATGGGTTGCCTGGGGACTTCTATGTAGCTCATTGGGACGTATTGAAGGATGTTTTAGTGAATGTGTTTAATCAGATGAAGGATAGGGGTAAAATGGAGGAAGTACAGAGAACTGGGGTAGTGGTGTTGGTGCCGAAGGGTAGGGATAGTGATAGGTTGCAGGGGTATAGGGCTATAACATTGTTGTGCTCAGACTATAAGATCTATGCAAAGATACTGGCAAATCGCATGAAAAGGGTGTTGAAAAGGTATTGGAGGTTGGCCAGTATGGGATACCTGGACGTAGCATTAGGACGGGGCATAGGAGAATTAGGAATTTCGTGGAACACAAGGAAGAGGGCGAGTCCTAGATTAGACTGGGCAACCGCATATGATAGTGTGGATAGGGAAATGTTGGTTGAGGTTTTATCGAAGCAGGGGTTTGGGAGGAAGTTGTGGGGTGGGTTAGATCCTTATATGATGGGGCTTTAGCAAGGGTACAAGTTAATGGGAAGTTAGGGGTTCAGGTGAGTTTAGAGAGGGGTTTGTGGCAGGGGTGCCCCCTGTCGCAGATTCTTTTCGGGTGTCTGCAGGACCCCTTTTATAGATTAGTTAGAGAGGGGGTATGGGACGGGGACAGGTGTGAAGGTTGTGAGACGGGAATAGTAGGATATGTAGATGACACGACCATATTGATAGGGAGTGGTGAGGGGTTAGATAATGTTAATAGGATTATTGAGGTTTTTGGTGGGGCTACTGGTATGTGCATCAACAGGGCGAAATCGAAGTTATTGGAGGTAGGTTCGTGGGTGGGAGGGCCGTTGGGGAGGAGAGGAGGGTGGCTGTGTGTTAATAGTATTAAAATTTGCGGTGTTATTTTCAGTCATTGTAGTGATTTGGCGAGGGGATTAAATTCGGAGGAAGTGGTGAGTAAAGCGCTTGGACGGTTAGGGGTTTTTAGTCCGGGTGAGGTCACGTTGTTGCAGCGTGCCTTGGTGGTTAATGTTTTAATTTATAGTAAACTTTGGTTTGTGGCGGCTGTATATCCTCTCCGGGAGTGTGATATAGGGCGTTTGTTGGCGAGGGTTTATAGATATATTTGGAGTTATGGGAGGCACTGGTTGGCTCGTGAGGTTGTGACGGCTGGAGTGGGGGTGGGGGGTTTGGGGTTGATTCCGTTGAGGAGTAGGCTTCAAAGTTTATTTGTTAAGCAGGAATTTTTGGTGGGAGGGGAGATTGGAGGCAGGAGGGTCGGTAAGGTCATGAGAGAGGTACGTAGGTGGTGGAAGGGTAGGGATTTGTTGCGGTGTGAGGATCTATTGAGGTTTCTTTTAGTAGTTAGGGAGCCTGGGAGAGTGAAGGTGAGTAGGTTGGATAGAGTGGGGAAGGGGGGGGTAGTGCAGGGGGAAGGTATTTATCCAATGTATAATTGGAAGTTGGTGTGGTACTGGTTTAAGAGGCTGAGGGTACCGCCAAGGGTTCGAGAAACAGGGTATAGGTTTTTATTGGGAATTTTGGCATCTCGGGCACAATTGTGCCAGATGGAAATAATAAGGAGGGGTTCTGTCTGAAATGTGGTGGTCTCGAGACCGCGTATCATGTAGTTTATTTTTGCGAGGAGCTGGGTGGGGTTAGGGAATGGTTTAGTGGAGTATTGAAAAGGGTAGGGGCGGGGGGTTTGTCGACCCTAAGAGCTTTAAGTATAGATGTGGGGGTTTGTCCTGAGGATGTACGACGGGCGGTAGCATATTTGGTAGTAGAATTCATACATATTTCGTGGAGTATGAGAGAGGCCCCAGGTGACGTCCGCATTAGAGCTTCAGCGGCAGGGTTTTACAGGACTCGGTGTCGTAATCAAGTGGTTTACGAAGGGAGATGGTGTAAGGCTTTTCCTCTGGGATATCGGAATCTTACTGTCGCGATTTTATTAGGGAAAGGGGAGGGTGCGATAGTAGAGTGAGAGGGCTGGTCAGGGTAGCTGGGGGGTAACAGAGAGTGTGTGTGGCTGTATCTAAGGTTTTTACGGGGTGTCAGGGGATAGGCGGGTGGTTTGGTTTTTGATGCTTCATAGTTCAGGCAGTTTCTCTGTTTTTGGCGGCGTTTATTTAAAAAAAAAAAAAAAAAAGTCTGTGGGTGGGGGGACTTGGTAGAAGATGGGGGAGGGTCGGGGGTGTCAGGGGTATATCACCTGTTCCTTACCGTGGGCGTCAACACGGTTTTGTGGCGCCTCCTGTGTGTGGAGCCAGGGTTTTTTTATGAGTAATGGTAAGACAGGTTCCCATGACCTAGAATGTATGTTGGGCGTGTGTGTGAGTGTGGTTTTTGTTTTGTTTGTCATGTTACACTTTTCACTTGCAAGGCCAGCATTGCCTAGGAGTCTATGTTGTATGACTTGTTGGGGCCATGGTTCACATGGTATAGGCTGACCTTGTAGCACCTGGTTAGCAGGTGTGTTTAAGTTGTCATATATGTTAGATGTCGTG
This sequence comes from Cherax destructor, assembly GCA_009830355.1. Taxonomy (NCBI): domain Eukaryota; kingdom Metazoa; phylum Arthropoda; class Malacostraca; order Decapoda; family Parastacidae; genus Cherax; species Cherax destructor. Next base: position 24,105 of record WNWK01021387.1, read on the forward strand.
GAAGTGTTATAATGAAATGTACCTTAGGAAGAAGGTTGTCTTAATATTGGTGTGTTGGTGGCCACTCTATTTGACAACGACCATTTCTAGGCTTTTCTGTAATCTCTTTTCTAATGAGTATTTTATGAGTTTGACATCAGAGGTAGGGATGGAGGGGGGTTGTCAAGTTTGTGTGAGTGTTATTTACTGATGGAAGTCTATTAACTTTTAGTAATAGCCTCTGGAGGCTGGGGAGGAGGAGTGGCAAAATATGGGTTGTGTTGGTATAACATTGTAAAGTTTAGGTGAGATGTTTTGTATGGTACTGTAAGGTAATGGGGGTTTTGTAACTTTCATTTTTATTATGTCAATATTATGTTATAGGTCCTGTGGGCCTTTTATTAATATGTATTGTATACAGTGGAACCCCGACTTACAATGTTATCATCTTACGTTATTTTCGATAACCGATATTTATAACTTAAGAAATTTGATTGTGACTTACGATGTTTGCTTCGTTTACCGACTTTCGTACCGGACCTGTCCGCTTGGCGCCCAGCTGAGCGCGCACTCCAGGGAGCGTCAGTGCTATTGTTTACAAGCGAGAGCGACCACCCACCCACACCCACGCATTCATACCAGTATATTGTCATTATTCCACTGTTTTTAGTGCTTGCAACTGCTAAATAAGCTACCATGGGTCCAAGGAAAGATCCTAGTGCTAAGCCTGTGGCAAAGAGGAACAGAAATATATGTACGATAGAAGTGAAGAAGGAGATAATAGAAAAATATGAAAGTGGAGTGCGTATCAGTGAGCTGGCCAGGCTGTATGGTAAACCCTATTCTACCATCGCTACCATTGTGGATAAGAAATATTCAAGTAAAATCAAGGAAGCTGTTGTTGCAAAAGGTGCATCTGTGATCACAAAACACAGACCACAAGTGCTGGAAAATGTGGAAAGGTTGTTGTTGGTGTGGATCAACGAGAAACAGTTAGCAGGAGATACTGTTTCGGAGGGAATAATATGTGAAAAGCAAGGCAGTTGCATGATGATCTCCTTAAGAAAATGCCTGCAACGAGTGAAGTGAGCGAATTTAAAGCCAGCAGAGGCTGGTTTACAAATTTAAGAATCGAAGTGGCATACATAGTGTTGTGAGGCATGGTGACGCAGCCAGTTCTGACAAAAGTGCGGCTGAAAAATATGTTCCTGAATTCCAGGAGTACCTAGAGGCTGAACAATTCCTCCCCCAACAAGTGTTTAATTGTGATGAAACAGGCCTGTTTTGGAAGAAAATGCCCAACAGGACCTACATTACTCAGGAGGAAAAGGCACAGCCAGGACATAAGCCTATGAAAGACAGGCTAACTTTGATGCTGTGTGCCAATGCCAGTGGTGATTGCAAAGTGAAGCCTTTACTGGTGTATCTTTTGAAAATCCCGAGTGTTTGGCAGATGCGGTGTCAGCAAGTCTAACTTGTGTGTGATGTGGAAGTCTAACAAAAGGCTTGGGTCACAAAGGACATTTTCTTAGATTGGTTCAATGAAGTGTTTGGCCCCAGTGTGAAGAAATATCTATTGGACAATAATTTGCCACTTAAGTGCCTCCTGATAATGGACAATGCTCCTTGTCATCCTCCAAACTTGGTAGAGAAAATTGTGGAGGAGTTTAAATTTATCAAAGTGAAGTTCTTGCCCCCTAATACCACTCCTCTCCTCCAGCCCATGGACCAGCAGGTCATTTCCAACTTTAAAAAACTCTATACCAAAGCAAAGTTTCAAAAGTGCTTTGATGTGACCACAGACATGAACATAACCCTAAGAGAATTTTGGAAAAACATTTCCATATGCTGCATTGTGTACACCTTATAGGTAAGGCTTGGGAGGGAGTGACTACCAGGACTTTGAACTCTGCCTGGAGAAAATTGTGGCCAGACTGTGTCCTAGAGAGGGATTTTGAAGGTTTTGGGGCTGAGCCTCAGAACCCTGAGCCTGAGCCTGAGCCTGTTTTGGAAGAAATTGTGGAATTGGGCAAGTCTTTGGGGTTAGAGGTGAGTGGTGAGGATGTGGAACAGTTGGTGGAGGAGCACAAGGAAGAGCTAACCACTGAAGATCTGCAAGAGCTTCAACAGCAACTGGAACAAGAGAGCAGAGGTCAGGACAATGGTTCAGAGGAGGAGGTGGAGGTGGAACAAAAATGGAAGAATGTGCCTTCTTCAAGGATTAGGGAGATCTGTGCCAAATGGAGTGATGTGCAAGCATTTATGGATGAATATCACCCTAACCATGCTGTTGCAGGCCGTGCTGGCAACCTGTACAATGACACAGTGGTGTGTCATTTCAGGGATGTGTTAAAGAATCGCCAGACACAGAGCTCCCTGGACAAATTTGTTGTTAGAAAGAGGTCTAGTGACTCTCAAGCTGGTCCTAGTGGCATTCAAAGAAAAGGGAAGTAACCCCAGAAAAGAACTTACCACCTGCAGTGTTAATGGAAGGGGATTCCCCTTCCAAACACTAGCATACTACTCCACCTTCTCCCCTCCTCCCGTCCTCCACACATCAACAACTCTTCAATAAATGTAAGTGACATGTTATTGTACAATATTTGCATGTGTATTTATGTATTCTTTATTCAATTATTTATTATTTAATGTCCAAAAGTTCTAAAAAATATTTTATATAACTACTTTTGGAAGTCTTGGACGGATTAAATTTATTTCCATTATTTCTTATGGGGAAAATTGATTCGTTTAACGATTGTTTCGCCTTAAAATATGCCCTCTCTGACGGATTAATATCGTAAGTCGGGGTACCACTGTATATGGTTTAAAAAAAAAAAAAAAAAATTGTGTAGGGGATGCTAACAGTGCATCGTTTAGGTTTTCAGGGTACGGGTGCTTTTAGGCACTTGGGGGAGATGGTTCTTTAGAAGGGTGGATATTTGGGGTTTTGAGAAACTACTCCCATGTTTGATATGACATGTTTTGTTTGTTGGAAGTTTCCTTATCTTTTGTCAGGGATATGTATGCTCAAATTGTTTTGTGATATACTCTCTTTGTGGAGTGGAGCAATAAAGACCTTTTGTTTGTAAGGTCATGTGTAGTGTTATAGGTTAGTGTTTTTAGAAGGTTTAGTGTATGACACTTTTATATTTTTCATGCCAGTTTGGCTGTGGGCCCGAATAGGCCCTTGCTAGTGTTTACATTATTAGGCATTTAATATGTTTTGTGTAATGCTGATGTTTAACCTCTTGTTTTGAGGTAAGGTTTTGGTAAATGTTTTTGTACATAACCTGTTTTTAAATAAAAAAAAAAAAAAAAAAAGTTTTACTCAGGTTCACACTGAACTTTTAAAGAGTATTAAATACAGCGGTAACAATAAGCACGTACAGACATACATGGCTGCTAAATTATGTTGATTTATAATGATAATCTAAGAAATAATGTTATAGTGTTATAAATAACATTGTTATAGTGTTATAAATAACATTGTTATAGTGTTATAAATAACATTGTTATAGTGTTATAAATAACATTGTTATAGTGTTATAAATAACACTGTTATTGTGTTATAAATGTTATAATGTTATAGTAATAGTGCTGTAAATAACGTTGTTATAGTGTTATATAAATAACATTATAGTGTTATAAATAATGTTATTAATTATAATAGTGTTATAACGTTAGTGCCCCATGGCCTGGTGGCAAAAGCTCTCGCTTCACACGGTGAGGGTGAAGATCTGGGTTCGATTCCCGGCATAGGGGTGGAAACATTGGGCGTGTTTCCTTACACCGGTTGTCTATGTTCACCCATCAGTAAACTGGGTACCTGGGTGTTAGTGGACTGGTGTGGGTGGCATCCTGGGTGTTAGTGGACTGGTGTGGGTGGCATCCTGGGTGTTACTGGACTAGTGTGAGTCACATCCTGGGTGTTAGTGGACTGGTGTGGGTTGCATCATGGGTGTTAGTGGATTGGTGGGTCGCATCCTGGGTGTTAGTGGACTGGTGTGGGTGGCATCCTGGATGTTAGTGGACTGGTGTGGGTGGCATCCTGGGTGTTAGTGGACTGGTGTGGGTCGCATCCTAGATGTTAGTAGACTGGTGTGGGTCACATCCAAGGTGTTAGTGGACTGGTGTGGGTGGCATCCCTGGTGTTAGTGGACTGGTGTGGGTTGCATCATGGGAGTTAGTAGACTGGTGTGAGTCAGATCCTGTTAGTGGACTGGTGTGGGTCGCATCCTGGGTGTTATTATTAACGTTATTATAGTGTTATAACGTTATATAAATAACGTTGTTATTGTGTTATAAATAACGTTGTTATTGTGTTATAAATAACGTTGTTATTGTGTTATAAATAACGTTGTTATTGTGTTATAAATAACGTTGTTATTGTGCTATAAATAACGTTGTTATTGTGTTATAAATAACGTAAGTGTGTTATAAATAACGTTATTGTTATAACGTTGTTATTGTTATAAATAACGTTGTTATTGTGTTATAAATAACGTTGTTATTGTGTTATAAGTAACGTTGTTATTGTTATAAATAACGTTGTTATTGTTATAAATAACGTTGTTATTGTGTTATAACGTTGTTATTGTTATAAATAACGTTATTGTGTTATAAATAACGTTGTTATTGTTATAAATAACGTTATTGTGTTATAAATAACGTTGTTATTGTGTTATAAATAACGTTGTTATTGTGTTATAAATAACGTTATTGTTATAAATAACGTTGTTATTGTTATAAATCACGTTGTTATTGTTATAAATAACGTTGTTATTGTGTTATAAATAACGTTGTTATTGTGTTATAAATAACGTTGTTATTGTGTTATAAATAACGTTATTATGTTATAAATAACGTTGTTATTGTGTTATAAATAACGTTGTTATTGTGTTATAAATAACGTTGTTATTGTTATAAATAAATGAGATTAACCTGAGAAAGCTACCCACTCCAGCTCCTGGTCCCTGATCCCCTTATTAATAAATACTATGTTAGTTGTACACTTAAGTGCTAGCTGATCCACTTTTGTCAACTTACTCTTCTCGCCAGAGTGAAAAATACTTCTACCAAAACAAGAGGAGAAAAATCTGGTCTTCTTTCTTTCTTTCTTCTTCTTCTTCTTCGTTGGGGTTTTATTGGGCCACTGACAGCCTAAGCCGTATCGAGCCCGACCTCTCGATGGTACGAGGAAGATTTGTTGCCCAAGGCTGGGCGATGAAAGAAAGGGAACAAAAGTTCCTTTGTAAATAGATAGAAACTTGAAAGTTTCCGATTAGGTCCGGTGGACTTCCTTGCCAAGGCCCAGCAAAGCGGGACCCCACACCCCACCTGAGAACAGTAACCGTCTTCCCACCAAAGACCGTTAAATAATTATCCGCAGAGCGGAAAAATGGAGCTGGTTAAAAGTAAGCCGATGAACAGGTGCCCTCCTGTAGTGCCCGGCGGCCAAAATAGATGAGAACAAACGTCCCAGAGAGAACGGGGAAATTTGTCACTGATACTCAGGCGAGAGAGACGTCCACACCCGACGAAGGCTGTCGCAGAAGACCGCCAAAATATCTGGTCTTTCTTTCCTTGTTGTTGTTGTTGTTGTTGTTATGGATTACAGGGCCACTTACTCCCGCGCCGTATCGACTCCGACCTTCCTGTGTCCCGGGAAACGAACCTCCGTCAAAGTGGGAGTATTTGTTCATGATTGTAACCGTGTATGGACATGTTCATGATTCATTACCTTTGTAACTTGCTCATGATTGTGACAAGATCTAGTTCATTACCTTTGTAACTTGGTCATGATTGTGACCAGCTCTACCTGGAGCTCATTACCTTTGTAACTTCATGATTGTGACCAGATCTAGATCATTACCTTTGTAACTTATCATGATTGTGACCAGCTATACCTGGAGCTCATTACCTTTGTAACTTGGTCATGATTGTGACCATATCTAGTTCATTACCTTTGTAACTTGGTCATGCTTGTGACCAGTTCTACCTGGAGCTCATTACCTTTGTAACTTCTACCTGGAGTCTACCTGGAGAGAATTCCAGGGGTCAACACCCCCCCGGCCCGGTCTGTGACCAGGCCTCCTGTTGGACCAGAGCCTGATCAACCAGGCTGTTACTGCTGGCCGCACGCAGTCCAACGTACGAACCACAGCCCGGCTGATCAGGTACCGACTTGAGGTGCCTGTCCAGTGCCTGCTTAAAGACAGCCAGGGGTTTGTTGGTAATCCCCATGATGTATGCTGGGAGGCAGTTGAACAATCTTGGGCCCTTGACACTTATTGTGTTGTCCCTCAACGTGCTAGTGGCATCCCTGCTATTCACTGGGGGGATGTTACATCGCCTGCCGAGTCTTTTGATTTCGTAGGGAGTGATTTTTGTGTGCAAGTTTGGTACTAAGCCCTCGAGAATTTTCCATGTGTATATAATAATGTATCTCTCCCCCTTCGTTCTATAGAGTACAGGTTTAGGAACTTCAAGCGTTCCCAGTAGTTGAGGTGGTTTATCGCACTTATGCGTGTGGTGAAGGTTCTCTGCACATTTTCAAGGTCAGCAATTTCACCTGCCTTGAAAGGTGTAGTTAGTGTGCAGCAATATTCCAGCCTAGATAGAACAAGCGATCTGTAAAGTGTCAACATGGGCTTTGCATCCCTGGTTTTGAAGGTTCTCATTATCCATCCTGTCATTTTTCGAGCAGATGCAATTGCTACTTTGTTATGGTCCTTGAAGGTGAGATCCTCTGACATGATCACTCCCAGGTCTTTGACATTAGTTTTTCGCTCTATTGTGTGGTTTGAATTAGTTTTGTACTCCGATGAGATTTTAATTTCTTCACGTTTTCCGTATCTTAGTAATTGAAATTTCCCATCATTGAACTTCATATTGTTTTCTGCAGCCCATTTAAAAATTTGGTTTATGTCTGCTTGGAGTCTTGCAGTGTCTTCAACGGTCGACACTGTCATACAGATTCGGGTGTCATCTGCAAGGAAGACACAGCACTGTAGCTTATATCCCTGTCAATGTCTGATATGGGGATGAGGAATATGATGGGAGCAAGTACTGTGCCTTGTGGAACAGAGCTTTTCACAATAGCTGCCTCAGACTTTACTCTATTGACTCTACTCTTTGTGTTCTACGTGTTAGGAAATTATAGATCCATCTACCAACTTTTCCTGTTATTCCTTTATCACGCATTTTGTGTGCTATTACACCATGGTCACACTTGTCAAAGGCTTTTGCGAAATCTGTGTATATAACATCTGCATTTTGTTTATCTTCTAGAGCATCCAGGACCTTGTCGTAGTGGTCCAGTGGTTGGGACAGACAGGAGCGGCCTGATCTAAACCCATGCTGTCCTGGGTTGTGCAATTGATGGGTATCAAGATGGGTGGCGATCTTGCTTCTTAGAACCCTTTCAAAGATTTTTATGATATGGGACGTTAGCGCAATTGGTCTGTAGTTCTTTGCTATTGCTTTACTGCCCCCTTTGTGAAGCGGGGCTATGTCTGTTGTTTTTAGTAGCTGCGGGACGATCCCAGTGTCCATGCTCCCTCTCCATAGGATGTTAAAAGCACGTGATAGGGGCTTCTTGCAGTTCTTGATGAACACGGAGTTCCATGAGTCTGGGCCTGAAGCGGAGGGCATGGGCATGTCATTTATTGCCTTTTCTAAGTCATTTGGCGTCGTGGTGATGTCAGAAAGGCATGCGTCTGTCAAGTTCTGTGGCACTCTCATAAAAAAATCATTTAGGTTTTCGATTTTCAGTCTGGTTAGTGGCTCGCTAAAAACTGAGTCATACTGGAATTTAAGTAACTCACTCATTTCCTTGCTGTCATCTGTGTAGGACCCATCCCGTTAAAGTAGGGGTCCAATACTGGTTGTTGTTCTCGACTTTGATTTTGCATAGGAAAAGAAATACTTAGGGTTTCTTTCAATTTCATTTATAGCTTTTAGTTCTTCCCGTTTTAATTCAATGTTTGCTATTTCTCTGACTAGTGTCTCCCTACGTATTTCAGAGATATTGGTCTCCTGTAGCAGCTCCGTTATTCTTTGCCTTCGCCTGTATAGGGAGCGCCTCTCTTTTTCTAGTTTGCATCTTCTCCTCCTTTTCCTTAAGGGAATTTGCCTTGAGCAAACTTCAAGTACCACAGAATTAATTTATTCTAGACATAGGTTGGGATCCGTGATGCTTAGGCAATCTTCCCAGTTTATATCATTTAGGACTTGGTTTACTTGGGCCCACCTTATGTTTTTGTTATTGAAGTTGAATTTGGAGAAAGCTCCCTCGCAGCTGATCACATTTTGTTGATCTGGGGCTCCCCGCATGCATGTCTGGACCTCTATTATGTTGTGATCTGAGTATATTGTTTTTGATATGATGACATTTCGTATCAGATCATCATTGTTGGTGAAGATGAGGTCCGGCGTATTCTCTAATCTTGTGGGCTCTACTATTTGCTGGTTTAAGGTGAACTTGGTGCAGAGATTTAAAAGTTCATACGTGTGTGAATTTTCATCTGAGCTGCCTCCTGGTGTTATCTCTGCTACCACATTGTTTTCAATGTTCCTCCATTTAGGTGCCTGAGGTTGAAATCCCCAGTAGCAAGATGTTGGGGGCAGGAGCTGGAAGATTTTCCAGACAGTGGTCAATTTTCAGAAGCTGTTCCTGGAATTGTTGGGACGTTGCATCCGGGGGCTTGTAGGCAACCACGATGACCAGGTTTTGATTCTCGACCTTTATTGCTAATACTTCAACTACATCATTTGAGGCATTTAGTAGTTCTGAACATATAAGTGACTCTGTGATATACAGGCCAACCCACCCTTTTGCCTGTTCACTCTGTCACACCTGTATAGGTTGTAGACCGGGATCCATATTTCATTGTCCAAGTGATCTCTTATGTGGGTCTCTGTGAAAGCCGCAAACATAGCATTTGACTCTGTAAGCAGTCCACGAATGTAAGGTACCTTGTTGTTTGTTGATGGCTTTAGACCCTGTATATTAGCAAAGATGAATGTAGTTGGATTGGTGGTATTGGTGGCATGGGAGGGGGGGGGTCCTTTTTCCTGGCTCTAATATCTGTTGTAATGGAGTGGAGGCCACTGACTGTGATTCCAGCCTTTAACTGACCATACGCCATCCGGTAATTAGTGGGTAGTTCCGGATGGTTTAGCTTCCATGGAGTCGCACCCAGTATTGTCCAGACTCAAATTTAACATCCTTCAGGTATTGTTCCTGAGTGAAGGAATCATCTGGACTTTCTTCATTTACATTAATCCCCACTGTCCAGTTCCCACAATTTATGCACTGGTTTAACAGCATCCTCTGTAGAAGAATATTTACACTGGAATGACGTTTCATGAGTAAGGCACACCGTGACTGCATTTATGGCTTCCTCCCGTCATTCATTACTGCGAGGAAGCCTGCCATAAATTACATGGCCTTCACCAATGTTGAGAAGAGTGACACCACCTTTCTTCGTCATACCCTTCACGAAGGTGGCATAATAGTCACTGCCTATCAAAACACTTACTGGTCCCACCGAGTCATTGCTTACTACGGAGGGTGCCAGTTTCACATTAGTCCCTCTGTGCTTGCCAGCCACATTAACTCCATTAAGTTCAGCCATGGTTATAGGATCAATAACCACTGAGGTACAAATTAAATAGACCCTTTATTATTCATGGGCTTGCCAGCCACATTAACTCCATTAAGTTCAGCCATGGTTATAGGATCAATAACCACTGAGGTACAAATTAAATAGTCCCTTTATTATTCATGGGCTTGCCAGCCACATTAACTCCATTAAGTTCAGCCATGGTTATAGGATCAATAACCACTGAGGTACAAATTAAATAGACCTTTTATTATTCATGGGCTTGCCAGCCACATTAACTCCATTAAGTTCAGCCATGGTTATAGGATCAATAACCACTGAGGGTACAAATTAAATAGACCCTTTATTATTCATGGGCTTGCCAGCCACACTAACTCCATTAAGTTCAGCCATGGTTATAGGATCAATAACCGCTGAGGGTACAAATTAAATAGACCCTTTTTTTTCATGGCTTCCCCCACATAACT